>SJYX01012457.1:351901-407194 GCA_006410675.1 Oreotragus oreotragus | reverse complement strand
AAAAAAAAAAAAAAATCCCAGCTGCACAGAACAGGGGCTTTTTAAACAGAGGTGGGCATAAATACATATTTTATCTATTTTCCAACTGATTTCATGATATAGGCAATTAGGAATTATTGAATTTCTGGTGCACGAGGAAACCACATAAGTTCGAAATTTTAGTTCTCAATCTCCCATTTTCCCTTCCATCATCCTGAATTCGGCACTTCTTTTTAGGGATGTCCTGCATTGGAGAAGGAAATGGCAACCCACTCCAGTGTTCTTGCCTGGAGAATCCCAGGGGCGGCGGAGCCTGGTGGGCCGCCGTCTATGGGGTGGCACAGAGTCGGACACGACTGAAGCGACTTAGCAGCAGCAGCAGCAGCAGCCGTCTTGGCTGACTTCCCGGGTGGCTCAGTGGTAAAATATCTGCCTGCCAAAGCAGGAGACCCGGGTTCCATCCATGGGTCAGAAAGATCCCCTGGAGGAGGAAACACGCAACCAACTCCAGTATTCTTGGGTATTTCCATGGACGGAGAAGCCAGGCAGGGCCACAATCTCACCCCCCCACCCGCTCAAGTACCACAGAACTCGGCTGCAATTCCACATTTCACCGGCAGATGCCGCAGCCCCAACGCTTGACAGAGTCCACTTTCACATGCAAACTAGCAGCCATTTAGCGCCTACTGTATACTTGCCACCAATTATGCTAGGCGCTTTCAGGTCAATACAGCATCGGTGGGCTCACCTGGGAAACGCTTGAGGATTTGACTAGTTTAACTGTGTAAAATGTTTTGAACAATGACTGAACAGTAGTGTGAAATTATTACCGGCCCAAGGTGAGGTAGAGACCGCCCGATCCACCGCAGCTGTCTCAGCAGGGAGGTTGTGGGTCTGGGCCCAGGGCTGGCTTTCCATCCAGTGCGGGCACTTGTCCTCTTTCCTGTCGCCTACCACCAAGCTGCCGCTACGTCCTCCAAGTAGGAATCCGGAATCTGGCTTCACTCTTGGCAAAGCGGCGGCGGTGCTGGGGTTGGAGGGAGGGGGTGTCCAGGTCGGGGCGGCCACAACACCCGTTTTTCTGCGGGAACTTCTAAAAGGCTAGCAGCCTGGGAGGTGGCAAGGTGGGGCGCAAGAGGTCGCGCTCCTACGGCTTAAACTCAACACCAACTTTCCTCCTCTGACTTCCGGGCCTACGCCCCACCTGCCCACGAGGCCGACCCCAGCACCTGAGGCTGGCGGGCTTGGACCTGTCGCCACGGAGCCGGGAGGGGCCTCGGCGGCACCTGGGAGGCTCCGCGCGGCCGATGGGCTGCACCTGCTTGGGGGCCGCCAGCCTGGCGGTGGTGGGCTCCGCTGGGCCTCCAGCGTGCGGTGTGCCCGAATCGACCTGGGTGGGCAGCGCGCCCCGCTCTCCTTCGGTCTCCCACGCGCGCACCCGGGGAGGCAGAAGCCGGGACCCACGCTCTTTTGCGCTCGGGCCCGCACCGGGCTCCTGGGCCGGGGGGCCGACGCACGCGCGCAGCGAGGAGCCACGTGTTGGGGCCCCAGGCCCGCCGAGGCAGCGCTCTCTGCAGCTGCGCGCGGCGGCAGCCCCACGTGCGGGCGGCCAGGACGCCCCCTCCCCCTGCACACATGCGGGCCGCTGCCCCCTCCCGGCGCCCCCGCGCCGCCGCGCCCGCGCCGGGACTCCCGGCTCCAGGACCGCGAGGCGGCGCGCCGATCGCCCAGGGCCGCCAAGGGGCGGGGCCGTCGCCCGCATTGTTCCTCCCCGAGCGGCGGGCCCTCCCCTTCCCCCAGCCCCGGGCGGGGCGCGGGGCCGCCGAAGCCGCGGAACGTGGGCTCGCGCCCCGCCTTTGTCTCCCGGGCGCGAGCCGCCTCAGCCCCGCGCCTGCCGGTCGTTGCCAGAGCCGCTTTGTGCCTCGGCGCGGGGGACGGGGACGCGGGGCGCGGAGCCGGCGGGCGCAGCCTCAGCATGGACGTGACGGTCTCGGAGCTCATGGAGCTCTTCCTGCAGAGCCCGCTGGTGACCTGGGTGAGTGTGCCTGGCTCCCCGCCCCATTGTTGGGGCACCGGCTCCTCTCCCGCCCGCTGACGGTCGCAGTTAAACCCGACCCAGCCGGGGCCCCGGGTAGCCCCTAGACCCAAGGACTGACTCATCAAGTGTCCTCCGCCTCCCACCCCCCCCACCCCCAGCCAGGGTCGGGGTCAGTGTCCCAGGGTCTGGGGTTATTTCCAACTCTGGAGCCGGCGCGCCGGGTGCAGGACCCCGCCTCGCTCTCGGCCGGGCGGGGGTGCTGAGCGGGTACACCTGTTCCCGCCAGGGCGTTGGGCCGGCGGCCCTGGAGCGACAGGGTCCTAGTGGTCACCCTGGGCGCATGGCTTGACCGCTTGGAAAAAGGACCCACTCCCCTAAGATACCCTCGTGTAGTTTCTGAACCCCTGAGGCCAGCGGGTGGAGGGCAGTAGAGATTAGGGGGTTTCGAGTAAGAACGTGTACAGGCTAGGGTGGGCGCTGTGATTTCCAATAGATCTGAGACGTGAGAAATTTATTGAAAAGTACCCTTTATTTTATTTTCTTTCCGCTCTGAGACGCCGCAAAAAAGTGGCGAGGAAGTTTTCTTTCTGCTGTCTCGCTTCTGTTGCCTGGCACGGGGAGGGGGATCGAGGCCAGGGAGAAGGGTGCTGTGGAAGGGTGGGTGGCCGTGGGTGCCTCCCTTCTGCCTCCAGGGGCTCTGCCCGCCTGGAGAGCGTTAGACTGCGCGCCTGGGGGTGACTTTTACTGCCTTACTCTCCGCATTCTCCTCCGCGCAGGTGAAAACTTTTGGCCCTTTCGGAAGCGGCAACCAGGACAACCTAACCATGTACATGGATTTAGCGGATGGCATCTTTCTGAACCAAATCATGTTGCAAATGTGAGTTACCTTCTGGGAGGAAGGAAGGAATGATGCCTCGGAAAGTCGAATTTAAGGTTGTAGAAATGGAATGTGAAGTTGCACTGCTCTCTGCATGTGGACCCACTGGTATTTCGGTATTAATGGTGTCTTTTCCTGGTTTGTTGGGTGTGAGGAACTCCAGGACAGTGGTTTGGTCAGATGTTTGGTGAAAGGAATTTGAAATTGAGTGACTGTCATCCACATGTTGCAATTGACTTCGAACTTAGGGACTTAAGTGTTGTTTGACAATGACACGGAAAAAAAAGAAAAACAACCTTTCTTTTGGGGGGCAAGGAGCTGTAACGAGAGTGTCTGGTTACAGGAAGTGTCGGGTGGGACCAGCGCATCCGTGAGTGACTATAAAGTTTCATCCGAGGTCAGGACTCCTGTGTTTCTGCCTCCCTTTCATCTTGTGTTTCCAGTTGCCCCAGAGCAAGTGCAGTTGGTTAAGGTTCCTTCTTATAAACTGGATTGAAAAGTCACTGTGTTGGGAGAGGCCCGGGGAGCCAGAATGCTTTGGTGCTGTTTGTCTTGAGGTGTGGGTTTAAACGGAGTTTTGGTGGAGGTTACACCTGCTAGCATGTTTGACCGCATCCTTTCCGTTGCTGCATTCTGCAGCGCCTGTCTGATTGACAGCCTGCCACAAGTAGGTGTTGGCTCCTGCCACTGCGTTCTGTTTTTAACTCAGAAAGTGCAGGGGAACATATTGGAACTGAGTGTCTGTATGATTCACAGGCACTTGGAGCAAATGTTCTCTGTGGATCAGGCCCTTGTGCTCACCTACTCACCTGCAACTAAGCAAGTTGTCATCTTGAGCCAGGAACTTATTAGCTGATGAGAATCAGCTGCATTTGTGGCCCCTGTGGGAGGAGGAGCGGTCAGCTTTGGTATATTCCGAAAGAGGTTTAAATAGATCTACCTGCAAAGATCTATTTTAAACAATTTCCTGAGGTCATTGCTCCTGTGGCATAATAAGTTACTTGATGTCGTGCTGTGGCAGAAACATCTCAGTCTTAATGTTTTTTTAAGACGCTACCAATGTTACCTGTCTTGAGTTTGATTAGATTCTAAAATGACGAATCTCTTGTCAGCTTGGCAGTACTTCTTGGTTCACAGGAAGGAGTTTTCCTGGGGTTGTCTCGTGGCATATTCAAGTTCTGGCATCTATTTCCCCTCTTCATCCTGTTAGACCCCCCAAAATTGCTGGATTCCAACTGGTGCAACAACCAGTGAAATTTCAACCTGTCCTGTTTAATTAAAAAAACCAGCAGTATCCCTGGCTTTTTCATTCAGGGTTTTACACCCAGGCCAGGGGCAGAACAAAAGCGCTGGGACTGTTTCCCTTTCTTCCCTGACCTTTGGAATTCCTGAAGCGTTTACCACTTGCTTGTAAATCAGGAAAGCCTGTTGGACCATTCCTTTGAGAAATGCCAGCTCATCACTTGTTCACACTTGGCCCCGAAGCTAAATGCAGTTTGAAGGGCTTCTCCCTTCCCCTTGACAATTTTCAGTGTTCCTTTCTCCTCTGTGATGTGCCAAGGTAATGTCCTGCAAGTGAGAACTGATATGTTTGCAGCTTCTCAGGCCTCAAGCAATGGTTCTGGGTCCTCTGGCCAGAGTTAGGCACCAAGAAAGAGAGCAGTGGGGAAGCTGGGTGGCTTTCTAGAAGGACATAAGGAGGGAGAGGTGCCACTTGCATGCGGTTTACTGAGTGGGTGATCAAAGTAACCCTGCTNGTTTGCAGCTTCTCAGGCCTCAAGCAATGGTTCTGGGTCCTCTGGCCAGAGTTAGGCACCAAGAAAGAGAGCAGTGGGGAAGCTGGGTGGCTTTCTAGAAGGACATAAGGAGGGAGAGGTGCCACTTGCATGCGGTTTACTGAGTGGGTGATCAAAGTAACCCTGCTCCAGGTGACAAATCAGCATTGTTTGCATTTGGAAGTAGGTAGGGGTTGATCGGAAAGGGGGCACAAGGGAACTTCTTTTCTTTAATGTTTATTTATTTATTTGGCTGGCTTGTCCAGGTCTTGGTTGTGGCATGTGAGATCTAGTTCCCTGAGCCCGGGGTCAAACCCAGGATTTGGGTTTGATGCTCAAATGCTCCCTGCATTGGGAGCATGGAGTCTTAGCCACTGGACCACCAGGGAGGTCCATAGGGGAACTTCTAAGGGTGGTAGAAATGGTCCATGTATTGACTGGAGTATATTTCAGTTTTCAAAACTCATCAAGCTGTAACTTAAGATACATACATTTCACCCTGTGTAAAAAGGACCTCAATTTAAAAAGAAAGTTTCAGCCCTAGTGTCAAAAGCCTGTGTAACCTGCTTGTTCTCATGCAAGCCCTGTGCTGCTGGGCACATCACTACCATGTCAGTTTCCTCATCTGTAAAATTGGCAGGAAAGTACCTCCCTTAAGAGATGGTTGTGAGGATGAAATGAGTGACGTATTAGCAGTTAACACAGTGCCTGCCACTTAGTAAGTGTTGGTGTCAGTTACGTAGTTATGTCTCCCTTCTTAATCCAGAAAGGATTTGCATCACTGCTTGAAAGTTCTTTTTTTTTTTTAGTCTACTTTCCCCCTATGTTCTTAGTCGCTTAATAATTCTTAAGTCTTAGCCCTCTCCTAATGAAACGAAGGGCAAAACTGGACTCTGGGACCCACATCCTAGCCCCACATCTAACACTGTACTTAAGCCAAGCCTGTTTTCACTTCTGCCAAGTGTCAGGCTAACTAGTGGGTAAGCGATAAGGCTGTTCTGCCTTATCTCCCATGCTGGTAGCCCCTACTGTGTGCAGTTCGCCTATTTTGATAAATTCTCTCCGGGTTGGTAGGAGCTGAGAAAATTGCAGAGAGCAGTGTGCTAATGTGTTGCGAGAGCTCAGACAAGAGGGATGTTAGCTAACACTTGAGAGCCATATGGAGGCTGGCTGGGGGTCACGTGACTGTACCTGGGCATTGTCTCAGGCAACTGAAGAAGGCTGGAGTGGTAGTCTCTCGGCCAGGCCTCTCGGTGACATCAGTGCCTGAAAGCAGGAAAGCCCTGTGGGCTCAGCTTTCAGGGGAGGCCCAGGTCCAGGAGAATTCCTGAATGAACTGAGGCATTGAGTGGTGTGGATGGAGCAGCTTGGAAAACTTGCTGAATAGCTCCTCTGTGCATGCACTTTCCCTGGGTACCTACTGGTCCCCAAGGGGAAAACAAGGTGTCTACTTCACTTTGGGCATGCTTTTCATGGTCTCATAGGAAAATTAAGAGCTCTAACTCCAGAGACTTCCCTGGCAGTCCAGTGGTTGAGACTTTGCCTTCCAATGCAGGGAGTGCAGGTTCGATTCTTGGTCAGGGAGCTGAGATCCCACATGTCTTACAGCCAAAAAGCCAAAACATAAAACAGATGCAGTATTGTAACAAATTCAATAAAGACTTTAAAGTGAAAGTCTCTCAGTCCTGTCTGACTCTTTACCACCCCATGGACTATACAGTCCATGGAATTCTCCAGGCCAGAATACTGGAATGGGTACCCTTTTACTTCTCCAGAGGATTTTCCCAACCCAGGGATTGAACCCAGGTCTCCCACATTGGAGGCAGATTCTTTATCAGCTGAGTCACATGGGAAACCCAAGAATACTGGAATGGGTAGACTATCTCTTATCTAGGGGATCTTCCTGATCTAGGAATCAGACCGGGGTCTCCTGCATTGCAGGCAGGTTCTTTACCAACTGAGCTATCAGGGAAGCCCGAAAGAAAATACTAAAAAAAAAAAAAAAAAAAAGAGCTCTGACTCTAGCATCAGACAGACAAATTCAAATCTTCCCTCTGCTATACTGGTTCTGTTACATTGGGCAAATTACTTAAACTGTCTAAGCCTCAGTTTCCTGATCTGTAATAAGCAGGATGGTATTTTATAGATTTGGGAAAGATTAAATATGATTATGCATGTATAGGAAATGCCCAACAAATGTGAATCATGTCAGTCATCATTATTGTTAGTGAGGCCTGAAGCTGGCTTTGTCTGTGTGGACACATGCGTGTGCTGGTGTGCATCTGTCCACATGAGAGTGGACACCTGAGTTGACGCAGTGGCTGTTGCGTGCAGTTGGAAACTGGAACTGAAAGCCTGTAGCTGGGCAAGGCCTACGTTAAATCCAATACTATTTGCTTTGTTCAGACTCCTTTCTAACCCCTTGTGCTAGCTGCAGAATTACGAATAATATATTCATTATTCAGAAGTTGGAAATATCCGCAGGCCAATGGAAGAGTCTTAAGCTTCTAAAAAGCATTTGGAGTATTGTATATTAATGCATATATATGGAATCTAGAAAAATGGTTCTGATGACCCTCTATGTGGGACAGCAATAGAGACAGAGACATAGATAACGGACTTGTAGACCCAGCGGGAACCGGGTGGGACGGGGAGGAGACAGTGCGATGAATGGAGAGAACATACACTTTACCTTATGTGAGGGAAGGAAAGGTTGGGGCGAACTGAGAGTGTAGCATCGACACACACACATTACCATATGTAAAGCAGGGAGCTCAGCCTGGTGCTCTGGGACATCCCAGAGGGCTGGGGTGGGCTGGGAGGTGGGAGGGAGGTTCATGAGGGAGGGGACACATGCATACCCACGGCTGATTCATGTTGCTGTGTTGCAGAAACCAACACAACATTGTAAAGCAATTATCCTCCAATTAAAAATAAGTAAATCTTTTAAAAAGTGCTTTTCTCAGGAGAAAAGAAAGATAAAAGCACTTGAAGGATAAGTTTTTTCCTTAGAATGCCAGAAGAGGAGTTATGTTCCCATTTTGCAGATGTTAAAGCTGGGCAGATACTTGTTAGTTGAATGAGTTTGTGTTGGTGCTAAAGTCTTGGGGCAAAAAGAGTTTTTACTCATGAACTTAAGTGATATTCTTTCATGGCTGCAGCATGTGACACTCTTCATGGGGCCTTGATTCTGTAAAAGTTAAATTTAAAAATTCATGTTCATCATAGGAAGGTGGGAATATATAGAAGCGTGTGCAACCTCATGGGCTGTAGCCCACCAGCCTCCTCTGTCCATGGGACTACTGGAGTGGATTGCCATCTCCTCCTCCAGGAGGAACATATAGATGAGCAAAACAAACATTGCCTATAATTTTACCATGTCAAGGTTGCTGCTGCTAAGTTGCGTCAGTCGTGTCCGACTCTGTGCAGCCCCATAGACGGCAGCCCACCAGGCTCCCCCGTCCCTGGGATTCTCCAGGCAAGAACATTGAAGTGGATTGCCGTTTCCTTCTCCAATGCATGAAAGTGAAAAGTGAAAGTGAAGTTGCTCAGTCGTGTCCGACTCTTAGCGACCCCATGGACTGTAGCCCACCAGGCTCCTCCATCCATGGGATTTTCCAGGCAA
The DNA here is from genome assembly GCA_006410675.1 of Oreotragus oreotragus. Lineage (NCBI taxonomy): Eukaryota > Metazoa > Chordata > Mammalia > Artiodactyla > Bovidae > Oreotragus > Oreotragus oreotragus. The sequence goes on along the minus strand of SJYX01012457.1, from coordinate 398,900 downwards.
GAGTACTGGAGTGGGGTGCCATTGCCTTCTCCAACCATGTCAAGGTAGTAGTATTAATATTTTGGTGTCTTCCAGATGTCGTCTGTGGTATATACATATATCTTCCTAATGTATTTTTATACAAAGTTGGGCTCAACCTTTTTTTAAATCTATGATAGATTATCAGTATTGCTATCATCTGTATCAAACATAATTTCTTCTTTATTTTTAAAATATTTTGGCCACACCACGTGACATGTGGGATCCTGGTTCCCTGACCAGGGATCGAACCTGTGCACCCTGCATAGGAAGCATGGAGTCCTAACCACTGGACTGCCAGGGAAATTCCTAATGTATTTTTATACAAAGTTGGGCTCAACCTTTTTTTAAATCTATGATAGATTATCAGTATTGCTATCATCTGTATCAAACATAATTTCTTCTTTATTTTTAAAATATTTTGGCCACACCACGTGACATGTGGGATCCTGGTTCCCTGACCAGGGATCGAACCTGTGCACCCTGCATAGGAAGCATGGAGTCCTAACCACTGGACTGCCAGGGAAGTCCCCAAACATGGTTTCTTGATTCAGGTTTTTTTTTTTGTTTTTTTTTTTTCTGGATTCAATTTTAAATTTAGGAGTCATTGGAATATGATGAAAAGTTCAGGGCTGACCTTTTCTCAAAGGAGGGAGGCAAGGTTACTGTAAGTCTAAATTATAGTTCTCTTTGAAATTTTAGGGAGAGTGATTTTTTTTTTTTAACAAGAAGAAAGCCCTCAGGGCCCTGCACTTCGGCCTTGTGTGTCTCCGTGTTTGGACTAGCTCCTAGACACTTCCTTGCAGCCGTGTCTCTCTCCTGTCCTCTGCGCCCCACACATCCCGGCTCGGGACTGGCAGCCTTTTCTGTTCTAGGACTGTCGTGTAAAGAAGATCCTTGTTGCTTTTGATGGCTTTCAGGGAGACAGTCTTGCAGTAGTTCTATGATCTTCCTGGGATCAAGAACCACGTTGGCCAGTACAGCCCTGGCCTTCCTAGAACGGTAGGGTTTTAGGGCTGGAAGGGTCCTGTGGTCATCTGGCAGATGAGCCCAATGGGGCCTAGAGAACTTTGGCCCATCCTGGGCTCCATTTCCAGACCAGAGTCAGTGGCTTCTGACCCATTTCCTGCTCCAGGACGGGAGGGGGTTATGCAATGCTGGGCCAAGTGGGGATAGGCCTTCCTTAACCAGAGTTGACTGCTGTTCAATTTATTTCATTAGTCTCTCTTTACCTTGAGAGCCATAGTTAAAGGAAGGAGTGCTTATATTATGATCATGATAATCAGCCTAATTATTCATGTACTAAACGTGAGCGCTTTTGGAGTGTTGTTTCCATTAGCTGTTGCTTCCTAGACCTGGAGGTTCCCAAGAGCGGGGATGGTCAGAGGCTCCCCCGTCACCCGATGGCTTCCCAGGCCCAGACCTTGGGTGTGTGTTTTGCCTTTGTTCTTGCAATGAACATCCGCGTGCTTGCTAAGTTCCTCTGGCTCCTGGTACTCTTCAGGTGGTCCCGTCTGACTTAATGGAAACCGGGGCCTGTGTCTTCTCTAAGTTCTATGTTTTTAAAAAATATGTATAATTAATGGTGCTGGGTCCTAGTGTGATGCGTAGGCTTCTCACTGCAGTAGCTTCTCTTGTTTCAGCTCCTGGGCCCCAGCGCACAGGCTCAGTAGTTGTGGCGCGTGGGTTTAATTGCCCTGCGGCAAGTGGGATCTTCCCGTCTCCAGCACTGACAGGCGGGGTCTTTACCGCTGAGCCACCTGGGAAGCCCTAAGTTCTCCTATTGTAAGAAGCACATTCCTCACTTTATGAAATTGCCTCTCATCTCTTCAGGTCTCTATAGTAAAGGGAGGAAAATTGCACCCTTAAGGTCAATTATTTTGTCATGCTAGGTACACTTCTGTAGCTAAAATACCTTTGTGGTTTAAACTCTGAATGCCTCCTCTATGGCTAAGTTAATTTCCATGCAACTGTTAACCTTTATTTTCTCATTAATGAATGGCTCCAGAAGAGACGTGTAAATGGCTTGGCAGGACTCTGTACTATGTGGGGCAGTAAGAAACGTCCCAGGAAAAAAGTTGGGACAGTTGAAAAGAGGTCTTCTGGTTGCCCCAACGTGCTCATATGACTGTTTTAGGGAAGGCAGGATGATTGAATAAAATCCATGGCTGATTATGGCAGCGTGATTCATAAAAGGGTTTGCACACATGCAATACAGTGTCGGGACTCATAGTGTTTATATCAAATATTTACTTAATGGTTGAATTTTAAACAGCTTGTGTTATTAAGAAATTATGCCTGCAATGATATTTGAAATAATTTCGGTTTGTAGATTTATTTTCTATTGGTTAATCTTGTATGAATTATTGGCTTTGAAAGAGCCAAATGGCATTGAGATTGATTTGCTTTACTCCCCCAAATTCCCCTTCCTGTGCTCAAACTATCATCATCGAGGGGCGTGGGTACCAAGGAAGGAGGAAGAGACCTGTTTCTCTTCCTTCACACAAGTCCCCAGGAGCTCAGCACTCTCATCACAGGGCTCAGATGACAGATGAAACCATGAACACAGCCCTCATTTGAATAGACATCCTTCATGGTGTCTTGGGACAGTCGAATGGGCGGGAGGACTTTGTTAGGAAAAGAAAGTAGTGTGTGGTACATGGGGGGTGGGGGGTGAGCGAAAATCCATTCTTGTCCAGTCTGTTCTCCAAATAAGAAACATTTTTAACACTGAGAATTTTTGACAAATGTCCTGTATGTAGATGAGTGATATTATAAATCACTTGATTCAGATTTTTAATTTCATCACAACCAGACCTGCCTTTTGCCTGAGTTTGGAAAAGAAATGACACTCTGGGGATTTCCCACATCAATTATCTGTGTCTCTTAGCATTTCTTGTAGGGTGTGGCATACACGACATAGTGTCACAGACTCACGGTGGCGGTTTTATGAGCCAGAAATGTCTGCCTGGAATGTAAATCACAGGCATGAACACTCGCTGACACACACAGGAGACCTGTGTGAAGTGATGATTTTACTGATTTTTATGAAGTCAGAAAATGTACCATTTCCCCCCCTTTCTTGATATTTCACATAGTTTGCTTTGTTTGGCTTTTCGCTTTTAATCCTTTTTTATCTTTTATTTAATAAGTTAGCTCTCTCAATTTTTTAACAATATTTGCTTATTTCTGGTTGCACTGGGTCTCTGTTGCTGCATGCAGCCTTTCTCCGGTTGCAGTGAGCAGGGGGTGCCCTCCACTGAGGGGCACAGGCTTCTCACGTGTTCACTTCTCTAGCTGCAGAGCACAGGCTTCAGGAGTTGGGGCACAGGTGCTTTAGTTGCCCGCAGCATGTGGAATCTTCCTGGAACGGGGATTGAACCCGTGTCCCCCCGCATTGACAGGCAGACTCCTATCCACTGTACCACCAGGGAAGTCCTGTTCTCTTTAATCTTGAAATATATTTTAGAGTAGGTTATTGGTGGCTCCGTGGTTAAAAAAAAAAAAAAAGACATCCACCTGCCAATGCTGGGAGACACGGGTTCAATCCCTGGGTTGGGAAGATCCCCTAGAGACGGAAGTGGCAACCTGCTCCAGTATCCTTGCCTGGGAAATCCCATGATCAGAGGAGCCTGTCAGGCTATACAGTCCATGGGGGTCTCAAAAGAGTTGGACGTGAGTTGGAAACTGAGCAACAAAAGCTGGCTTTTATACGGTGTCACTTCGGGGTCTGCACTGACACTTGGTTGTGTATGGCTGCCGCCAGCAGTGGGGACAGTAATAATATTGATTAAGGGCCCGTGGTGGGCTTGGTGCTTGGGGAGGGAGAAAGTGATGCCTCTCCCCTGAGGGTTCCACGGCTTGACAGTAGCAGACTTTGGATTTGACCTGAGCCACAGCTGCATAGTGACCTAGGCTTGGAAAGGACTCAGCACTCGGGGGTAGGATGGGGTGTGGCAGGGGCTAGGAGGTGCAATTTCCATTCTCATCATTTTTTACTCCCCCCCCATTAGAGATCCCAGGCCAACAAATCAGCGCATCAACAAGCATGTCAACAACGATGTGAACCTTCGCATTCAGAACTTGACCATCTTGGTGAGAAACATCAAGACCTACTACCAGGTAAGGTGGTCCTCCCCCCTCTCACCCACCCAGAGTCCTGTTGTGTGTCGGCAATACCTTCATTCGAACGGTTTCCCCACAGGAAGCCGAGAGGAAGTGGTGGACAGGCAGCTAGCTGCCTGTTGACACTTGGCGTGTTTGCACATGCATCTTTTCTCTGGCATTGTGAGAAGGGTCAGAGGTGGGATCGCTTTACTCTGCCCAGGGAACGTCCTTCGAGCTGTGTGCTCCGCAGCATGCCTGGTGCTGGGAGGGCCCCGGAGACGAGCCTTGGGCTGCAGCCGCAGCCCCAGCTCACAGTTGCAGGGGGCCCGGCTGGTGAGGGCTCTGGGAGGGGCACCCTGCACGGTTATCACCCACAGCTCGGCAAGTCTGTACAGGAGTGATTCAAGGGGTTGAGGGAGAGAAGGGACTACAGAAGGGCTGTGTTCGGGCCAAATATGAAATCAACCAGCCCCAAGCTGGCAGACAGGAGCACCAGGGTTCACGGCTGGGGTGTCTGCCTAACATTCTGAGATATGGAAGTGCTCCCCATATCTCAGCTTGCCGGTGAGTGGGTCAGGCAAGAGGGCCCGAAGGGGGAAGGGCTGTGAAACCCCCATCCCAGCCTTGGGCCACTTGGGCAAGGATCTTTGATGTTCATGATCTTTATATGGAGGCATTGATGGGAAGTAGATTTAAAGTGCACACTTTGGAGCCTGGGCTTGTCAAACTTAGCCATGAAACTTTTTAGCCCCATGTGAATTTTCTTGAGCCCCCAGGGGAAGCCGTGGCAACTCTCAGTGATATGGGGGCTTGAATGCCCTCTGCTCAGCCCCCTCCTCGCCCTCCAGGGCATCTCTGGGGGGCTTTCCAGGACCCCAGGGGGCACAGTTTGAGCATCACTGCTCAAGAGCCCGTCCCTTCTGGATTTGTGCTGGGATTTCACGGAGCCTCTGCCTCCGAGCCTCTCCTTGCCATCGGCTTCCTGGGCTGTAACTTCGTCTCGGCTCTGGGGCTTGGGAGCATCTTCAGAGCCATGAGATCCCTGTCGCCATGAGGAAGCCCTCCAGCCAGCTGTGGCTTCCCTCTCTGCCCTCGCGCAGCCGTGGGGGTTCTGAGGTCACTGAGGTCGCTGGACAGGCGGCCGGATGGAGTTTGCGCCGTGGCATCGGGCCGTGTGCTTGTCCACTTCCTGCAGAGGGCTGTAGGTGCTGCTGTTTGAGGAAAGATGGGTGAAGGAGGGAGTGGACATGTCATGGGTTTTCCATTTTCCTCCCTCTGGGGTTGGGGTGCTGGACGCCTTTGCTTTATGGCCAATTCAGCCAGCCCCCGGTGCTCGTTCCAGGGCCCGTTGGAAGCCCAGCACCGTGGGCACTCTGAGCAGCCTTCGGGCAGCTGAGCTCCAGGTCCGTGCTTTTAGTAACAGATGCTAGCTGTGCTGAGGAAGGGCTGGGGGGAGCCCTGCGCGAGCTGGACCTGGGGGCTGGCGGGGGTTTGTTTCCTTGCTAGGTGAGCCACGCCCAGGGCCAGGCATGCTGTCAGCCAGTGGGTCTCAGCTAGTGCTTCCCACATGAGAGCCACATTCTGCGGAACCTGCTGCTGCCCGTGAACTTGGGCCTGGGCGTGGAGCAGGCTGTCTGGTGGCCATACTGGCTGTCGGGCAGTAGATGTAAGAGATGTGGATTCGATCCCTAGGTCGGGAAGATCCCCTGGAGAAGGGCATGGCAACCCACTCCAGTACTCTTGCCTGGAGAATCCCATGGACAGAGGAGCCTGGCGGGCTACAGTCCATAGGGTCGCACAGAGTCGGACACGACTGCAGCAACTTAGCACTCACGCAGTGCCTTCCATGATGTGTGCAAGTGCCAGGGGAAGTGGATGGTCGTAACAGTTGGAGACGAGATCCCCAGCTCTGGACAGGTGTGTCTCCCGCCCCAGGTGTGGCTGGGAGGTGGTAGCCCTCCCTGATGGCCGTGGTGAAGGGTTGGGATGGAGGTGAGATTTCTGGGTCTGTGTGTAGCTTGCGGCGCTCGGGCTGCTTGGCCTGGCAGGTGCCGCTCTCCGGGCTTGCCAGCCCAGGAGCGCACCTGCCAGTGGTGCCCGCCAGCTCTGACAGTCCAGTCTGGGTTGGCCAAAGGGCTCGAGACCCTCTCCAATACTTGGAGGCAGTTCGCTGCTCTTGGGGTCACTCAGCCGAGTTCTAGAAGATGGCAGCAGTCTCTGGAAGGAGACTATCGCTAGTCCGTTCTCAGGGCCCCGAAGGACTTGCAGGTAGAAAAGAAGACCCCTGCATCCTTGTTCTGTTTCTGAGCTCTTAGCTCTTTGAGGGCAGGGCTGGTGTGCGTGGATCAGCCTCAACCCCAGCCCGGAGCAGTGTTTGCTGAAAGCGCTTGCTGAAGGCCGTGAGCCATCCCTGGCCCTCGGTCAGCCCCGTGCACTTGGAGGAAGCTGGCAGGACCCTGCCCTTTTGCACTGACACAGCTTAGGTGTGGGCAGTGTTCTGCTGTTTTTTCCTTCCAAGTTATTGTAAAATAAAGCTTAGTTCTGGTTATGTAAGTAATATGTGTTCTTTATAAACAGCCCCTTAGAAAACAAGTCGCAAGAAGAAAAGAACCGCTCAGAACCCCAGCACCCAGAGACAATCACTATTAACATTTTTAGTGCTTCCTTCCAGTTTTTGCATGAATGGTTTTTGTGTTTTATTCCATGGTAGTCATGCCTTATATACAATTGCATATCCTGCCTTTTTCCCCCCTCCCACCTGACAATTGTAGCATAAACATAATCGGTTATTATTGTCAAATGACATTCAAGAAAGTTTTCCAAAAGAAGTACTGCCCAGCGTCCCCTTTTGAGAGAGCTCCTGCAGATTGTGAGGGCTTGAGGTGACATGAGACCAGTGAGGTTCTTACTCTGGCCAGGGTGGCTGGGGAGGGTGGGAGGTCCCCATTCCGGGACGGGGACTTCCTTTTGCCATGGCTTTTGAGTTGACATGGCGAGGTCACCGAATCCAGCCCCGGGTCTTGTTTTGCCCAGTGGTGATTGTCCCCTTCTTTTCTGAGCCACACGGGGCAGGGAGAGTCAGGAGGGACGGGGCCTCTCGTCAATAGCATGGGCTTCTTTCACAAGGAAACTCAAGCTTTGTTCCCCAAAGCCTGCGGAGACAAAAAAAAAAGGTCTTTGGCCTTCTTCTGGCGCAGAGGACAGACAGTGAGGACAGCATGGCCCGGTTCAGTCTGACCTCCGGTGTCTGACCTGCTGCTCTGACCTGCAGCTCTGACACTTCTAGGGTTGGCACCTGAAATCTGCATCTTCAGAAGTTCCCCGGCTGTTCTAAGTCTTAACCTCCTTCCAACAGGAGGGGCAGTCAATGGGCAAGAGAGGTGGTCCTCACAGTGTGGTCCCAGGCCAGCAGCATCCGTGTCACCTGGGAACTTGTTAGAGGTGCAGGTCAGGCCTCTTCCCCGGACCTTCTGTGGAGGTGTGGCAGTCTGCAGCTTAACAAGCCCTCCGGGGGATTCTGATGCATGCTCGTGGGAACCTAGTGGTTTAGAGCCTTTCTAGGGATGTCAGGGAGAGGCCCCGTCAGCCAGGCCTCCAGGGGCAGAGAGCTCAGTGAGAGCTCGGGTGACTCCTCTCCATCACATAAAACAGAGGCACGTCTCCTCTACCCCAGGCCAGATGGAGGAGAGGCTGCAGTGATGAGAAGGTGACCAGGGGAACGGGTGCCACTGAGGGGGCTGCTAGCAAGCCGGAGTTGAACAAGCCCTTGGGGACAGCACCTGGGTCAGTCTCCGAAGTTTAAAGGAGGAGAGGCGGATCAGGACGCGCATCCACAAACGGTTCAGCTGCAGAGAGACCTGGAAGGAAGGCGGGCCTGGATCAGACGCGTATGCTGCCTGAGCCCCTGGGCTGGTCAGCATTGAGCCCAGCGTCTTGTGTTGTTTTATTGTTTAGTTGCTAGGTCGTGTCCGACTCTCTGCCACCCCGTGGACTGTTGCCCTCCCGGCTTCTCAGTCCATGCGATTTTCCAGGCAAGAATACTGGGGTGGCTTGCCATGTCCTTCTCCAGAGCATCACATGAGGCTTGTTTGATACACTCAGCGGCCAAACTCTTTTTCATCTGAGTCATTTTAGGTTAAAATTTGGATGTATAGAATGCTTCATTTGTCACCTCCAGAGCCTTGAGTCTGGATGTCGAGTGCACGTTCATTTGATCGCAGAACCTGTAGGAAAACACGGCCAGTAGTAGATGCAGAAATCCCTGGTGCGGCAGGTGGCTGATGCGTGTTTATCCTCTGGGGGTTGTGCGTGGTATCCACGGCCCTCCCGTGCCCTGGACACCTGTGAGCCAGCTCCTTCTCACGACACCTGGGGCCTAATTGTCATGTGAAATTTCTGAGGTTTCTTTGGCTTTCTGCAAGTGGGAAGTACTTCACACAGTGGCCCGGACGAGTTCAGCGTGTGTTGGTGGAGATGTACCTCTTCACTGTTGTGTCACGTGTGGCTGTCGATCCTGAAATGTGCACCCTCGGGTGAACGTGGGGACCCACCCGCAGGGCTGACTCTGAATTGGGGAATTGGCCGAGCTGCTCCGAGCGCCTCCCCTCGCTGGCCGAGCCCTGGGACATGCGGCTTTCCTGCTGTGGGCCTCCTGAGCGTTCATCTGTCCAGAAGAGGGTGGACCCTTGTGGTTCTGGAATTCCACAGTTGCACGGGGGCCAGAGATCAGTAAGATTTTAGAGTTTCAGATCACCTCGAGGAAGTTCTGTATTGCGAGTTCTTGGAACTTCGCTCGTCTGACTTCTGGTCTGTCACGTGGTTGGAAGGCCAGAACAGACCCACAATATTGGTCTTTGTCACAGAAGCAACAGTCCCGGGTTGTAATATCTTCGGTAATCTCTTCTTTCCTTCGTTGCTTTGAAAAGATTAAAAATGAAACAGTGCAAATGGTTTTAAGGAACACCTGTGTATCTGCTCAAAATAAATACGAACATATGTGAATATTTTTCATATTTGCTTCAGACCTTTCTTCTCAGAGGTTTTTTCTGACTGAAGTCCCTGGTGTTTCTCTTACTTCATCCAGTTATCCTTACCTGCCTCCCTGGAGGTAATTCCTGTGGTTAATTTCTCTGTGTGTGTACATATGGTTTTGGGTCACATATTCAGATTAAACCTCCATATTACTGCCTTGTGCCTCTTGCCCACTCCATCGTACTTCGGGGATCTGTTGGTTTTCTGTGGTATTTGTATTAGATAAGCATGGGCTGACTGCTAGAATTATCTTTAGAAATGTGTACAGTTAGAAAAAATGAAAGACTTTCATCAAAAGTAAAAATAGAAGGAAATGTATGTTTGACACTGTTGGTGGGAACGAAGTGAACTCTAATTCATGTGGTCTGGAGGCTTTTTAGATAAAGTGAAGTCTCTTTAGGTAGATGTGATGTGCTTTGGTGGATAGAGATAGTGTTCAAGGGAACTTAACTCTGCTCACGCCCTGTCTACCGGTACCGGGGGAATCTGCTTTATGAGTAACAGCGTATTGAATTTGTCAGGGAGAAATTGCTTTCGCACTCTATTTTATTATTGGAGTATTTATTGTTGTTCAGTCACTCAGTTGTGTCTGGCTCTCTGTGACCCCATGAACAGGGTCCTCTATCCATGGGATTCTCCAGGCAAGAATACTGGAGTGGGTTGCCATCTCCTCCTCCAGGGGATCATCCCGACCCAGGGATCAAGCCTGGGTCTTTGCGTTGCAGGCAGATTCTTTCCTGCCGAGCCCCAGGGAAGCCCCCGTGTGAATATGTCCGTACATCGCGCCCTCTCTTTCCTGCCCTTCCCCACAGGTCTGTTCCCTACATCTGCATCTCTATTCCTGCCCTGCAAATAGGCTCATCTATACCGTTTTTCTAGATTCCACATATATGCGTTAATATACGATATTTGTTTTTCTCTTCCGAACCCATTTTACTCTGTATGACAGACTCTCCACTCTTAAAAGAAAAAGGCTGTGAGATGGGTTTTTTTTTTTTTCTTTTGCATTTTTTCTTATTGGAAGGTGGATATTCTTGATGTAGGTTATCTCTATGTTTTGAGGAAATTAAAGGTAATATTTTTGATTATGTTTTCTGATTGCAGACTGGGACATGCAAAGAAAATTAAATCTGCCCACTAGCTTACCACCTAGCCATACCATTTTGATATTTATTCTTTCTAACTTTGTGTCTGTGCCTATGTGTGTTTCAAGGTGTGGATTGTATGAAACCTTTCTTTTCGTTTACTGTGCAGGGAGCATTTCCTCATGTCCTTTCCCATGTTCTTTCATAACTCCATTTTACTGTCTACATGGCACTCCGTCATGTGGCTATTCCACTCTCATTCTTACTGAGTTATTTCTGTCTTAGAATTATAAATAATACCACCACGAACAACCTTGGTCCATAAATCTTTCAACAACTGTTTTTATGTCCTTAGGATAAATTCCTAGCATGGAATTCCCAGGTCAGAGGGCATGAATACTTTGAGGACTTTTGCTACTTATTGCCAAAATTGCCTTCTTTATGGGCCTTTTGTTTTTCTTTGCTGAATTGCCCCTTTGTGTCCTTCACCCATGAGAAATGCCGTGTTCTGTGTTGCTGCTGAATGCTGGAGATTTCTGTGTCTCTGCCATGTGAATGGAGGTCTGAGATTATTTATACCAGACATCTGGGCAACCTTCCTTGTTGGGGTGTCACTGGATGCTTTTTTGGAGTCTCCAGCAGGGCTGTGACATGGTGACCAAACGCAGTGGCGAGGCCGGGCGGTCCAGCCCCAGGCCTGGGAGGCCTTCATCAGAGGGGTCCCAGCGCCCCGGCCCCCTCTCGGAGCTGGGAGCCTTTGTCTGCCATGGGCTCGACCCAGGAGATGACTGACTTGCCTGTGAATGTTTGCTCTCAGTCTGAAGTTTAAGGGAGACACTTCCGGACCATGTTGGGAAGTGAGGCTGCGGAGGGCGGTGGTCTGCGTGGGCTCCTCCTTTCCTCTTTCCTTCCTCTCCCTTCCTGTCCCCTGTTCTCTCTGGTATCGGGTGATGAAACATGGGGCATGGAAGCGCTGGTGGCCCAGAGAGGTGGGTGTGCCTCTCCGGGAGTGCCCCGGGTCTTGTGTCTGCTCCTCCTCCTTCTTCTTAAGGCCGATCCCCATGCCTGAGATGCTCGTGTCTAGCAGGGTGGGAGACAAGCCAGGCAAACCAGCCGCTGGAACACCCGTGCACAGGACACGGATGTCACAGGACACGGATGTCACAGGAGACGGGCAGGAGTGCTCCAGCCAGGGGAGGGCCGGTGCCCAAGGAGAGCTTTGAGAAGCGGGTAGTGCTTGGCCTGAGTCCTGAAGGATGGGCACGGAGCTAGTCTGGCAGCAAATGGGGTGCATGGGGGGGTGTCCTGGGGGAGCAACAGCACCTGCAAAAGCAGAGGGGCACAGAGCAGCCTGAGGGCTGAGCAAGTCACCTCTGAGTGGCTGGAGGTTGGGGCTTCAGCGGGGAGTGGTGATGGGTGAGGCTCCAAAGGTAGGGAGGTTCCCAAGGGCGGATGCCAGGCTCACAAATTTGAACTTCATCCCAGAAGGACTTGGGAGTGTTTATAGCCTTTTGAAAGAGGAAAGTTTAAAAAAGAGAACTCTTTTGACACCCATATTGAGAGTGGATTGACTTCAGGAGGCAGTTGGGGAGTCAGGACAGGTCATGGAAGCCCGGATCAAAGCTGGGGCAGAGGGGAGGGGGGACGAGCCGGAGAGGCTTGGAGGGCTGTGGGCGGCAGTTGCTAGGTCCCCTGCCCGGAGGGCACAGCGGGAAGAGGATAACGTGGTTTCTCAGGCCCAGGAGAGCAGAGCCCTGCCGCAGGGTGCTGGCCCCCAGGCTCCAGGGCAGCGGCTCCGAGTCAGCCTGTCTGGGGCTGGAAGTGGGGTGGCGGGACTGCAGGAGGACAGCAGCTTCAGGTCCACCTGAATTCCCTTTCTCCACACCAAGCAGAAGGCGTGTGCTCCCGATCGGTGACCCTCCCTGACCTGCTGCCAGGGACGGAGCCAACAGGGCTGTGGACACCTGGTCACGGGCCACGCAGCCCCACGCCTTCCCAGAGGCAGTTTTGTTTTTGCAGCACAGGAGACCAACTGCAGGTTGGACTTGGTTTTCTTTTTTTCCCTTTCTGTTTTTAGAAGAAATGCTATAGAGCCGTATTGAATAGCAAGCAGGAACTTTGGAACTCAGCCCTGTGCCCCTGTCAGAAGGCTGAGAGAAGATAGCTGGATGGCTATAAGCTTGGCACTGCGCTAGGAGCTTTCAGCCCAGTCACTGTGAGGATGAAACTGCTGTCCCCATTTTACAGATTAGGCAGGTGAGGCTGGTGGAGCCCAAGCTCTTATGGTCATTGGCTGCTTTCTGCAGTCCTGGAGGGAGGTGGCTTGCTGTGGGCAGACTAGCCGTGGGTGCAGGTGGGCAGGCTGGGGAGAGCTGCTTCCCCAGGGCCTCCTGCTTGGGCTCCCCCGTGTTAAGCTGACTTCACACCCGCTGGGAGCCCCACAGGAAGGGGCTGGATTGCTTCAGGCACCTTCTGAAACCAACACTTCCGGGGTTGGGCTGTGGGTGGGACCAAGAGAGCAGCTGGCCTCAGACTTCACCCTGCACCCGTGCCCCTCCTCCCCCAGAGCAGCAGGAAGCAGAGAATCTGGGCTAATTGCAGAGGGTGAGGAGGGGTGAAAGGTGGGTCTGATGCAATTAGCAGAGCTGGAATTTGGCCAGGCTGTGGAGGCTTAAGGCCACGAGGTAGGAGTGTGTGTGTGTATATATGCACACACGGGTGAAGACTGTCTTTCTCTCTCTTTTTTTTTTTTACTTTTTATTTTGTATTAGAGTATAGCCGATTAACAATGTTGTGATAGTTCACTTCAGTCACTCAGTCGTGTCCGACTCTTTGCGACCCCATGAATTGCAGCACGCCAGGCCTCCCTGTCCATCACCAACTCCCGGAGTCCACCCAAACTCACGTCCATTGAGTCGGTGATGCCATCCAGCCATCCCATCCTCTGTCGTCCCCTTCTCCTCCTGACCCCAATCCCTCCAAGCATTAGGGTCTTTTTCAATGAGTCAGCTCTTCGCATGAGGTGGCCAAAGTACTGGAGTTTCAGCTTTAGCATCAGTCCTTCCAATGAACACCCAGGACTGGGCTCCTTTAGGATGGACTGGTTGGCTCTCCTTGCAGTCCAAGGGACTCTCAAGAGTCTTCTCCAACACCACAGTTCAAAAGCATCAATTCTTCGGCGCTCAGCTTTCTTCACAGTCCAACTCTCACATCCATACATGACCACTGGAAAAACCACAGCCTTGACTAGACAGACCTTTGTTGGCAAAGTAATATCTCTGCTTTTTAATGTGCTATCTAGGCTGGTCATAACTCCCAAGGAGTAAGCGTCTTTTCCATCTGCAGTGATTTTGGAGCCCCCCAAAATAAAGTCTGACACTGTTTCCACTGTTTCTCCATCTATTTCCCATGAAGTGATGGGACCAGATGCCATGATCTTCGTTTTCTGAATGTTGAGCTTTAAGCCAACTTGTTCTCTGTCCTCTTTCACTTTCATCAAGAGGCTTTTTAGTTCCTCTTCACTTCTGCCATAAGGGTGGTGTCATCTGCATATCTGAGGTTATTGATATTTCTCCTGGCAATCTTGATTCCAGCTTGTGTTTCTTCCAGCCCAGCATTTCTCATGATGTACTCTGCATATAAGTTAAATAAGCAGGGTGATAATATACAGCCTTGATGTACTCCTTTTCCTATTTGGAATCAGTCTGTTGTTCCATGTCCAGTTCTAACTTCTGCTTCCTGACCTGCATACAGATTTCTCAAGAGGCAGGTTAGGTGGTCTGGTATTCCCATCTCTTTCAGAATTTTCCACAGTTGATTGTGATCCACACAGTCAAAGGCTTTGGCATAGTCAATAAAGCAGAAATAGATGTTTTTCTGGAACTCTCTTGCTTTTTCGGTGATCCAGCGGATGTTGGCAATTTGATCTCTGGTTCCTCTGCCTTTTCTAAAACCAGCTTGAACATCTGGAAGTTCACGGTTCATGTATGGCTGAAGCCTAGTTTCAGGTGGACGGCAAAGTGACCCATCCATATTTTACACATGTATCCATTCTCCTGCAAACTCCCCTTCCACCCAGGCTGCCATATAACATTGAGCAGAGTGCTATATACAGTAGGTCCTTGTTGGTTATCCATTTTAAATATGGCAGTGTATATACATATCTGTCCCAAACTCCCTAACTATCCCTGCCCCCCCATTCAGCCCCCTTGGCAACCTTAAGTTTGTTCTGGAAGTCTATGAGTCTGTTCTGTTTTGCAAACAAGTTCATTTGTATCATTTCTTTTTAGGTTCTGCACATAGGGATGTCCTGGGATATTTCTCCTTGTATATTTCTCTTTGTTTAGTTGCTAAGTCCTGTCCAACTCTTGTGTCCAACTCTTGCAACCCCATGTACTGGAGCCTGCATGCTCCCTGTCCATGGGATTTCCCAGGCAAAAATACTGGAGTGGGTTGCTCTTGACTGCTCCCAGGGATCCTCCTGACCCAGGGATTGAACCTGCCTCTGCTGCATTGCAGGTGGATTCTTTACCACTGAGTGAACAGGGAAATCCCATTTCTCCTTCTGGGCTCCGTGGGCGCCTCCTTGTGACCTTGAGTCCAGACTTTGAATTGCTGGGGTTTCCCTTCTATCTCTGAGCTGCTGGGTTCTCCTTTGCCTTGAAGGAAAGGAAGCAGTGTACACTTGGAGTCTCCCCTTTGCGCCTGCGATGGTTCCCGAGGGCTGCTGCCTGGCTTTGATCTGCTCTGCATGGGCTGAGCCCAGATGCCCCATTCACAGTGGCCCTAAGACCTCCTCAGGTTTACAGATCCGGACTTTCTCAGTGTTTCTGATATGTGTTTTCTCACCGTGTGTTTAATTTTTTTTTTATCGCTTGCTCGACGTTTATCTTAATCCATGGCCATTCCTTAAAGCATTCAGTTTTCGAGCCCTTCACAGAAGATCCAGGTGCAGAGAGCAAGTCTGCATCAGGGTGGAAAGCTGGGCGGTCACCTGGTCGTCAGGCCTGAGGTCCGAGCCTGCGCCTCTGTCAGAAAAGGAGTGAAAACCCCCTTGTGCAGCCCTCAGAGGCCAAGAGGGAGCCACGCTGCTTTCCAGTGGAGGTGCCCGGCCTCGTTTTTTGTTCGTTGGGTCCAGAATCAGGACCAGCATGGTTCAGGGTGTGAGAATCACGGGTTGAGCATGAATGAGTTTAGAAACACATCTTATCGCAGGCTACTCTACACCCCAGAAAGGTAGGAAGTGGTAAGAGGTACCAAGCCGTTTGGCAACAGAAAGGAGGGAAATGAATTTCTCAAACTTTTAAAAAGAAAAGGAGTCTCTCCCTTGCCTTAGGTTTTGGGGTTAAATGCCAAGATCAGCGTGTTTGATGTTTTAACTAGTTTGTGAGAAGGACTCATGGGAGAACTTGCCTGGGCAGGCTCTGCGCTCCATAAAGCCGGCTGCGTGGCCTGCGTCCAGGGCTAATAACAGTTTTTCTTATTCAGCCTGTTCTTTGTGGAAAGGCAGTTTCTCTGCTCCTTTGCCATGGCATTCAGGGCCACAGTCCTTTCCAGTGTAACTTTAGTCCTGTTTTTCTAGGAAGGAGGACGATGAAGTATGAGGACGAGGAAGCGCTTGTCTGAGGTTGATGGGCTCAGCCAGAATTATTGAGGAAGCTGCACCCTGTACCCCCAGTTCCGAGTCTGTTCGTGATGTTTTGAGAGGAGGTGGAGGTTTCAGAAGGGTAAAGAGGCTGCTGGCCGAATGCTGCAAGGGTTCCATTGGTTTAGGATTGGGTTTCATCAGGTTTGGCTTCCCTGGTGGCTCAGATGGTG
The DNA here is from genome assembly GCA_006410675.1 of Oreotragus oreotragus. Classification (NCBI taxonomy): domain Eukaryota; kingdom Metazoa; phylum Chordata; class Mammalia; order Artiodactyla; family Bovidae; genus Oreotragus; species Oreotragus oreotragus. Next base: position 382,842 of record SJYX01012457.1, on the reverse strand, counting down.
AAGAGGATGAGCTGGGTGGTTTCTCCAATTCCCAAGAACAAAGGTGCCCAACCTCCAGGATCTAATGTCTGGTGATCTGAGGTGGGACTGGTGTATTAATACTAGAANTCATCAGGTTTGGCTTCCCTGGTGGCTCAGATGGTGAAGAGGATGAGCTGGGTGGTTTCTCCAATTCCCAAGAACAAAGGTGCCCAACCTCCAGGATCTAATGTCTGGTGATCTGAGGTGGGACTGGTGTATTAATACTAGAAATAAAGTAATGCAGTGCGGGAGACCCAGGTTGGATCTCTGGGTCGAAAGATCCCCTGGTGGATGAAATGGCAACCCACTCCAGTATTCTTATCTGGGAAGTCCCATGGAGAGAGAAGCCTGGCGGGCTACAGGCCATGGGGTCAGAAAGAGTCAGACACGCCTGAGCGATTAGCACTTTCACTTTCACTTTTCCAGCAAGTTAAGGGGAGAGGTGGTCTGAGTATGGGACTCCGCATGGGAAGAGAGGGTACAGAGCAACTTCGGGGAGACACCTGCCACTGCCCCCCTCGCTGCCGATCCCCTGGGGCTGGCCCTGGCCTTGGCTCCAGCTTCGCAGGGAGAAGTCGGGTTTGCTTTCTCAGCTGGGGGTAGGAGCTTCGCCACTGCCCTGTGGAAGAGGATGAGCTGGGTGGTTTCTCCAATTCCCAAGAACAGAGGTCCCCAACCTCCGGGATCTAATGTCTGGTGATCTGAGGTGGTACCAGTGTATTAATAATAGAAATAAAGCAATGCACTTGAATCATCCTGAAACCATCCCCCCCCNGGAAGAGGATGAGCTGGGTGGTTTCTCCAATTCCCAAGAACAGAGGTCCCCAACCTCCGGGATCTAATGTCTGGTGATCTGAGGTGGTACCAGTGTATTAATAATAGAAATAAAGCAATGCACTTGAATCATCCTGAAACCATCCCCCCCCAACTTCTGCCCCATCCGTGGAAAAGTTGTCTTCCACAAAACCGGTCCCTTGGGTACCGCTGCCCTGGAAGGTCAGGAAGGTGAAGCCGGAGGAGGAAGAACAAGATGGGAAGCGAGAGGGCAGCAGGAAGGACAAGTCCTCTCATTCTTTCAAGGATCTAGAAACTTGTGTGTCATCATTCTAGCAGTGTGACTTTGGTGTGTCATTCGACTTCACCTGTAAAATATGGGTAACACCATATTACTGGTTGGCATGGGACTCAGAATCGCACCTAGGTTTGGAGTCAGCAGAGCACAGTAATAACGCTAGCTCGTCCTGAGGGCTGACTTTGCAGGGCTGACTGTTCCTGTGTGGCCACGCTCTGCAGGTGGAGGGGCCGTGTCACTTGTGTAGGCAAAGGATGGGAGACACACACATCCAGGTACAAATAGGAAGAGAGGAACAAAAGCAGCTGCAAGCCCCTGTGTCTGCAGAGGCAGGAGGTAGGGGTCGTGGGCTCCTTTGAGCTCGCCTCTCAGAGCTGTGGCCTTGGGCAGTCTCTTCTCCAAGAGTCTTCTTTTACCTGAAAAGTGGGCATGTTAGTAGTGTTGGCCTGAGTATTGCATCCGGGGTGTTGGACTTTTCCTGCTGGCACGGATAAGATGCCCACCAGATGGTCTAGTAGACATGGGGGTCTCTACACAGACCCACCTCTCTGGGCCATGCTTGCTTCATTTATTACTGAGCGGATTATAGAGGGGCCCTTCCAGGAGTGGCACTCTGAATTGCTTGGATTAATCCAGTACATGTGCACGTACGTGCTTAACTCTCGCCCTGCCCATGGTTTTTGGAAGTCATTTTGGTTGCTCTGGGTCTTGGTTGCGTGCAGGCTTTCTGTGGTTGTGCAGAGCCGGGGCCACTCCAGCTGTGGGGCGTGCAGAGCCGGGGCCACTCCAGCTGTGGGGCGTGCAGAGCCGGGGCCACTCCAGCTGTGGGGCGTGCAGAGCCGGGGCCACTCCAGCTGTGGGGCGTGCAGAGCCGGGGCCACTCCAGCTGTGGGGCGTGCAGAGCCGGGGCCACTCCAGCTGTGGGGCGTGCAGAGCCGGGGCCACTCCAGCTGTGGGGCGTGCAGAGCCGGGGCCACTCCAGCTGTGGGGCGTGCAGAGCCGGGGCCACTCCAGCTGTGGGGCGTGCAGAGCCGGGGCCACTCCAGCTGTGGGGCGTGCAGAGCCGGGGCCACTCCAGCTGTGGGGCGTGCAGAGCCGGGGCCACTCCAGCTGTGGGGCGTGCAGAGCCGGGGCCACTCCAGCTGTGGGGCGTGCAGAGCCGGGGCCACTCCAGCTGTGGGGCGTGCAGAGCCGGGGCCACTCCAGCTGTGGGGCGTGCAGAGCCGGGGCCACTCCAGCTGTGGGGCGTGCAGAGCCGGGGCCACTCCAGCTGTGGGGCGTGCAGAGCCGGGGCCACTCCAGCTGTGGGGCGTGCAGAGCCGGGGCCACTCCAGCTGTGGGGCGTGCAGAGCCGGGGCCACTCCAGCTGTGGGGCGTGCAGAGCCGGGGCCACTCCAGCTGTGGGGCGTGCAGAGCCGGGGCCACTCCAGCTGTGGGGCGTGCAGAGCCGGGGCCACTCCAGCTGTGGGGCGTGCAGAGCCGGGGCCACTCTAGCTGTGGGGCGTGGGCTTCTCATCGTGGCGGCTTCTCGTCGCAGAGGACAGGCTCCAGGTGCCTTGGGCTTCAGCATCTGTGGCTCCTCGCCTCGATAGCTGTGGTTCACGGGCTTAGCTGGTCCACAGCATTCGGCATCTTTCCAGACCAGGGATCGAACCCGTGTTTCCTGCATTGGCAGGTGGATGCCTAACCACTGTACCACGAGGGACGTCCTTCTGTATGATTTTTTTTTTTTTTCATTTAAAGCATACCGTGTGCTTCCAGTGAACTGAGTGTCTTAGGCACACTATCTCGTGGCCGCCTCTTGATTTTTCTCTCCCACCAGCAATGAAACTCCTTAAAAGCAGGTTCCGCATTTCTTTCTCTGTTCACCTCTCACCCCAACAGCACGGAGACAGGCCTGCCAGAGTCAGTGTGTGTTAGTGACAAGTCACAGGGCGACAGAAGCCATGACTCAGAGTAGTTCAGAGGGGATAAGTCATTGCCCTCGGGGCATGTATTACTGGCCGGGGCCCAGGATCCTGTCTCTAGGCTAAAATAACCCTGTAAAGACCCTCGGCTTGTTCCCTGTTTCTAGACAGCTGAGTAATTGGAGGACAGGGCCCTCCTCTGCTCAGTCTGTGTTCCTTAAGTGCTTGACACACGCATCAGAGACTCAGGACCTGATTGTTTTAGGGGGTCAGTGGGGGCAAACCAGGGTGGAGATGCAGGGCAAAGCGGAGGGCTGCAGCCTTTAAATCTCGCCCTTACAGAGGTCTTCCCCCACTTCTCCTCCCCCCACCCCCACCCGCTGCTTTCACGCCAACCTGCAGGCTTTTCATGTGGTGTTTGCTTTGTTGCGGGAAAAGCCATATGTCAGGTACCCAGGAGGCTCAGTCCCTGGGGGGTGGAAGTTAAATTGATTGTTTTCAACTTTGTCTAGCCAGCTTGGCTCCCTTGAGCTTGCCCGTGTTTTGGCTTAATGACTTAAAAACTTTAAAAATAAATGCCTCCTTTTCCAAAGCACAGTAACCAAGCAGGCTGTCCTGTTCTTGGGACCAGTCGGGATAGTTTTTTCCCCCTACATTGTGAACTTGTGGCTGCATGAGATAGCAGAGACTCTGAAGCAGTTCTTGCATTTTTGTGCAAAGTTGGTCTTCTCAACCAGCGGTCCCCAGCCTTTTTGGCACCAGGGACCGATTTCGTGGGAGACAGTTTTTCCACAGACCAGGGGTAGGGAACGGTTTCGGGAAGATTCAAGCACATCACTTTAATCGTGTGCTTTATTTCTAATATAATGCCCCCGCTGACCTGATAGGATACTGTCCCTGGCTCAGAGGTGGGGGACCCCGTTCTCAACGACCTCCTTCCGCCATTGTTGGGGTGAGAATTTGTGACATTTGAGCTCTATAGAACTGAGCTTCCAAAACTGGACGTTTCCAGCGGCAACGGACTGAGTCGCAGCCGAGGCCATCCTGAGCTCAGGGTGCTGAGAGAAGAACTGGCACCCTGGCGGTTGCTGAAAGCTCCTAGCTCGTCTGGACCCACCTGAGACTCAGGCTTGTCCAGACTTTTGGAGCAAAGTGGAGGAGGACCGAGGCGTGGGTCGCCTAGGAGGATGGCCGTGCGCGGGTCTGTCCTGCTTCTCTCCTCCCCACCCACCTTTACCCCGGTTTCTCACCGGGGAGGAGGACTCGTCTCTGGCTGCTTCCACCTTGCCAGCCCCTCAGCTGCAGCCCCGGGGTGCCTGGGCCAGCGTCCTGCCCACCGCTCAGGCGCCTGCCTGCCCGCCTCTCCAGGGGCTCCTCTTTCTCCTGCAACCCTCTCCCTGCCCCTCCCAATACCACACACACCACCATGACCTGGGGCAAGCGGCCTGACCCCTCCGAGTTATCCCCTCCTTTCTCCAGTGAGGAGAACGGGTGATAACAGATGATGCCCTGGGTAGTGACAATCCAGAGAGAGAGCGTGCGTGTGAAATGCCCGGCGTGGGGGCACTGCAGAGCTGGGGCTGGTGCGGTGGGCACTGCTGGGTGCCGCGCTGCAGTGTCGCGTGTGCTCTGCCTCCCTCTGCACGCATCAGGCTCGGGCGCTTTCTCCCGCCCGAGCACCTTCCCTTCGTCTGGCTCTGAGAAGCCTGTGGGATGTTCTGAACCCGAGTTTAATCACTGTCGTCATCACACCTTTCAGCTCTCTCCTGCTTTCTCTGGGTCCTGCACCAGATTTGCAGGCTCGCTCAGGGCCGGGACTCTGGTGCTCTTTGTCTCCCCAGGGTCGGGGAGCACAGGGAACGCCAGCTGATGGGCTGCCCCGGCGCTGCGTGTTGTGCTTTGACGCTCACTCATGTGCGACTCTGCAACCCCGTGGACTGTAGCCTGCCAGACTCCTCAGTCCATGGGGATTCTTCAGGCAAGAATACTGGAGTGGGTTGCCATGCCCGCCTCCAGGGGATGTTCCCATCCCAGGGATCAAACCCAGGTCTCTCGCATTGCAGGGGGATTCTTTACCATCTGAATCACCAGGGAAGCCCACGAATACTGGAGTGGGCAGCCTATCCCTTCTTCAGGGGTTCTTCCTGACCCAGGAATTGAACCAGGGTCTCCTCTCCTGCACTGCAGGTGGATTCTTTACCAGATGAGCTACCAGGGTCTGAAAGAGGCGAGTGTGACTGGCCCAGCTGTGCCTGCCTGGCCTGGGGGTCCTCCCAGGGGCAGGTTTATGTGATGGGCTGGACTCTCAAATGTTCCTACTTTAATGCACTGCCTGTATGGAAACCCTGGGTCTTTATCGCCGCTGGGGTTCAAAAGGTGGGATAAGTTTATTTCTTAAGGCAAAGACACTTTGATTAGCCTAGCCTTTTGGTGTTGTTCACTCACTAAATTGTGTCCAACTCTTTGAGACCCCACTGGACTGCAGCACGCCAGGCTTCCCTGTCCTTCACCATCTCCCGGAGCTTGCTCAAACTCATATCCATCGAGTTGGTGATGCTATCCAACCATCTCATCTCTGTTGTCCCCTGCTCCTATCTTCACTCTTTCCTAGCATCAGGATATTTTCCAATGGGTCAGCTCTTCACATCAGGTGGCCAAAGTATTGGAGCTTCAGCATCAGTCCTTCCAGTGTTTATTCAGGGTTGATTTCTCTTAGGATTGACAGATTTGATCTCATTCCTGTCCAAGGGACTCTCAAGAGTCTTCTCCAGCACCACAGTTTGAAAGCATCAGTTCTTCAGTGCTCAGCCTTCTCTGTGGTCCAACTCTCATATCTCTACGTGACTACTGGAAAAACCATACTTTGACTAGACAGACCTTTGTCAGCAAAGTAATGTCTCNTCCTGTCCAAGGGACTCTCAAGAGTCTTCTCCAGCACCACAGTTTGAAAGCATCAGTTCTTCAGTGCTCAGCCTTCTCTGTGGTCCAACTCTCATATCTCTACGTGACTACTGGAAAAACCATACTTTGACTAGACAGACCTTTGTCAGCAAAGTAATGTCTCTGCTTTTTAATACAGGCAGATCCTAGGCAATCCTAGATTTGTCATAGCTTTTCTTCTCAGGAGCAAGTGTCTTTTAATTTCATGGCTGCAGTCACTGTCTGCAGTGTTTTGGAGCCCAAGAAAATGAAGTCTGTCACTGTTTCCACTATTAGCCTTTTAATCTCACCCTTTTAAAAATTGAAAGTTAACTGGACGTGGGACCAGTGAAGCCTTCCTCTTTTCGTTCTTCCCTTTGGAGGTATTCTCCTCTAGTTCTGACTGAGGTATCCTCCCCTATTCTGGGAGGTTGAAGTCAGGACCTGGGAGTCACATGTCCACGACCATCCCCAAACTCAAAGTTACTGGGTTGGGTTTTTGGGTGACTTGGGGGATATGTTTGAAAAAGGATGATCCAGTGCCTACATTCACATATCATTTAAATTCCCAGGTCGTTTTGAACTCCTCTTTGGTACAGTCTCGGGAAGGGAGGGCTTGAACCCCTAGGAGATGGCCAGGTTGGTGGGAATAGGGTCTGCAGGGCAATGGCTGTGGTAGCCTCAGTGGCCGCCACCCTGAGAGGTCCTGGAAGGCTTGGGTGCAGATACGTGAAACTGGGAGGTGAATTCACCATGTGTTATTAAAATCCAAGTGCATGTTCAGATCTGGTTGGAAACAGTTTAGGAAGTGTGAGGAGGGGTAACTAGACTTTATTCCAGAGTGGACCAAAAATAGATAAGTAAAGAAGAATATGGTATGCTTACAAAAACTTAACTTTGGTCTTTTAGGAAGCTGCCTGATTTGGAAATCATCTTTGACTTTTAAAAATAAAGGAACTACAGCCATGTTCATAGCATTACTCACAGAAGCCAAAGGTGGGAGCACACGAGTGTCTATCTGTGGACGAATGTGGTACATGCACACAGGGGAATATTATTCAGCCTTAAAGAGGAAGGGGATCCTCACACATGCTCCAACCCAGACGGACTGTGGGGACATTATACTGAGTGAAATAAGTCAGCCGCAAAAAGACAAATCCTAGAAGGTTCTACTTCTGTGAGGTTCGTAGGTCAAATTCAGAGAGACAGAAGGTAGAATGGTGACTGCCAGCGGCTGGGGGAGGAAGTGGAAAGTTATTGGCTAATGGGATGGAGTTTACTTTTGTAAGATGAAGAGGATTGTAGAGATTGGTACAGCAATGTGAATATTCTGAATCACACGCTTAAAATTGGTTAAGATTGTAAATGCTAGTGTGTATTTTATCTGGTTTTCTGTTATGTGTATTCTATCATAATTTTACCCAAAAAAGGGACTGAACCCTCACACGTGGCTGTGTGCCAAATGCTGGTCTCAAGCATTTTCTTAAGGAATGAGAAGGGCATCCAGTAAGAATGTCCGTGATGTTAATCAGTGAGGGCGTGGAACCCCAGCCCCAGCTTTAAAAGTGGCGAGTCTGTCCCACTTAGTGGCTGAATGACCATACATGGCTAGTTGGACAGAATAGCTCAGCATTTCCCCTCTCCCCGCTTTCCTTTTTTTGCTCTTTTTGCTTGTTTGTTTTAAAGAAAACTCCTTTTCACTCTTAGAGTCAGCATGGAGGTTTTTCCACAATGAAGCACTTAAGTCCCAGCAACCAGGACACTCCTGTTGGTGAAGGGTGGTCTTAGGGCATGAGGGCCTCTTAGCTTTAAATCAAACCGGGATTAAACTGTCAGNACATGGCTAGTTGGACAGAATAGCTCAGCATTTCCCCTCTCCCCGCTTTCCTTTTTTTGCTCTTTTTGCTTGTTTGTTTTAAAGAAAACTCCTTTTCACTCTTAGAGTCAGCATGGAGGTTTTTCCACAATGAAGCACTTAAGTCCCAGCAACCAGGACACTCCTGTTGGTGAAGGGTGGTCTTAGGGCATGAGGGCCTCTTAGCTTTAAATCAAACCGGGATTAAACTGTCAGAAACAGAAGCATCCCTTTCTCTCTCTCTCTCTCTCTCTCTCTCTCTTTTTTTTTTTTGATGCTCAGTAAACTTTATTTTTTTAATTCCACTATAGTTGATTTATAATGTGTTAATTTCTGCTGTATAGCAGTGATTCTGTCATACACACACACGCACACACGCATTCTCTCTGTTTCTTAATACTTTTTTTTGGATGAAGCAGAAAAGGATAGCTTTATCACTTTGCCAGGCAAAGGGGCACACAGCAGGCTCCTGCCTTGAAAATGATGTGTCCCCTATTTTTCTCCATCATGGTTTATTATAGGATAATCATAATATAATTCTCTGTGTTATACAGAAGGACCTTGTCATTTATCCACTCTATATATAATGCTTCACAACTGCTAATCCCAGCCTGTTTCATCCCTCCCCCCATGCCTTCCCCTTGGCAACCACAAGTCTCTTCTCTATAGCCTTGGCCTTGTTTCTGTTTCATAGATATGCTCATTTGTGTCATATTTTAAATTCCACATAAAAGTGATATCATGTGATGTCTGTCTTTTTCTTTCTGATTTACTTAGTGAGATAATCTCTGGTTGCGTTCGTGTTGGCACAGATGGCATTACTTCAGTCTTTTTATGGCTGAGTAGTAGTCCGCTGTACACATGTGCCGTATCTTTACCATTCCTTTGTTAATGGACATGTGGGTCGTGTCCATAGCTTGGCTCTTGTGAATAGAGTTGCTGTGAACGCAGGGACGGCCTGTTATCTTTTTGGATTAGAGTTTTGTCTGTGTACATGGATGCATCCCTTTCTTCATGAGGTCCTTGGGTCTAGCTCAGTAATGTCAGCTTTGGACTTGGAACCATATCTGTCTAGAAGAGCATGTGATGACTTGCCTCTGGTGAAGCTGGGGAGGATGAAGAGGAAGGCGGTGGCAGAGGTCAGGATGCTCAGTGCCCCCGTCCTCATTTCAGCGTCTGTACTCCGAGGGAGGGCTGATGGAGGCGCTTCTTTCTCCTTACCCACCCCTGCCTGGCCTGTGAAGGCCTCACTCGACATGACTGCCAGCTGCTGAGGCTGTAAAATGCAGTGGAATGGAGGCTGGAGGGAGGCTTCTTTCTCCTTACCCACCCCTGCCGGGCCTGTGAAGGCCTCACTCGACGTGACTGCCAGCTGCTGAGGCTGTAAAATGCAGTGGAATGGAGGCTGGAGGGAGGCTTCTTTCTCCTTACCCACCCCTGCCTGGCCTGTGAAGGCCTCACTCGACATGACTGCCAGCTGCTGAGGCTGTAAAATGCAGTGGAATGGAGGCTGGAGGGAGGCTTCTTTCTCCTTACCCACCCCTGCCTGGCCTGTGAAGGCCTCCCTCGACGTGACTGCCAGCTGCTGAGGCTGTAAAATGCAGTGGAATGGAGGCTGGAGGGAGGCTTCTTTCTCCTTACCCACCCCTGCCTGGCCTGTGAAGGCCTCACTCGACGTGACTGCCAGCTGCTGAGGCTGTAAAATGCAGTGGAGTGGAGGCTGGAGGGAGGCTTCTTTCTCCTTACCCACCCCTGCCTGGCCTGTGAAGGCCTCCCTCGACGTGACTGCCAGCTGCTGAGGCTGTAAAATGCAGTAGACTGGAGGCTGGAGGGAGGCTTCTTTCTCCTTACCCACCCCTGCCTGGCCTGTGAAGGCCTCCCTCGACGTGACTGCCAGCTGCTGAGGCTGTAAAGTGCAGTGGAATGGAGGCTGGAGGGAGGCTTCTTTCTCCTTACCCACCCCTGCCTGGCCTGTAAAGGCCTCACTCGACGTGACTGCTGCTGAGGCTGTAAAGTGCAGTGGAATGGAGGCTGGAGGGAGGCTTCTTTCTCCTTACCCACCCCTGCCTGGCCTGTGAAGGCCTCACTCGACGTGACTGCTGCTGAGGCTGTAAAGTGCAGTGGACTGGAGGCTGGAGGGAGGCTCAGGAGGAAGGGGATATTGGTGTTCAGCCGCGCAGTCGTGTCCGCCTCTCTGCGACCCCATGGGCTGCGGCACGCCAGGCTTCCCTGTCCTTCACCATCTCTTAGAGTTTGCTCAAACTCATGTCCATTGAGTCAGTGATGCCTTCCAGCCATCTTATCCTCTCTTGTCCCCTTCTATATAATGATGACTGATTCTTGTGGATGTATGGCAGAGACCACTAGAACGCTGTAAAGCAATTATCCTTCAGTTTAAAAAGAAACTGACCTAAGCTGAGGACTGGAGCATTTCCTGCACACCCGGTTTCCCTAGCACGTGATGCTGCCCTGCCATCCAGACCGATATCCTGCCTTGGGCTGGGGAGCAGTCGCTGGGGAGAGGTCGTATTCTCTCTGGAAGTGAGCTTCCCCCACCCCATGAAGGAGTCCTTGGCCCACAGTTGCAGAATCAGGAACCTGGATATTTTCTCTTCCGCCTCGTGTTTTTATCCCGTAAATGATAGTCATCAGGATCAAACTTGACCTCTGAAGAGAGAAGGCAGATGTTCGGCATCCCCCTCCATCCTGCCACTTCAGCACATTAAAGTGGTTCATAGTTCCGTGTCCTTCGGAGCCTGCGGCCGTTCCCTGGGAAGGGAATCTGTGGCTTTCGTGGGGACAGCTGACGGCTATTAATACCCTGAGGAAGTCCTCCGCCGACCCCGAATGGGAGGGGTTCACGTCTTCCTCCCCGCTGCAAGCGTGCTTCTGGGTCATGGCCCACCGTGAGAACACATCTCTGCCTTCGTTTGGTTGAAACGTCACGTGTCAGAGTAGTTTTGCTCCACGGTGGCTGACGACTTTGCCGTGTGTATCCTTTGTTGACAGACCAATCTGAGGGCTTCCTGTGAGCATCCGAGCCAAGCCTGAGCCCAGGCGCCGTCTCGGGCTGTTCGTCGAGACTGCCTTGGCCCTCGGTCAGGGTCTAGAGACCCTGCAGCAGAGGCGACAGACACCCGGGCCTGGGGCGTTTCCAGAGTGGGTGCCGCCTGCTCCTGAGCCTCGGAGGGCAGGAGGCCCCGGGGGCTAGAGCAGGCGTCCAGAGAGGCGGAAAGCTGGGCTGAGGCGACCCCGGGCTGCAGGGAGGAGATGCAGCGGGGGGAATGGGGAGATGGGCCGTGGCCACATGGCGAGTTAATAGCAGAGCTGGAAGCCAGTTCTCATGCGACATGACGGAACTCTGGTCATAGCTGGGGCTCCTTTACCGCTCCGTCCTCTCCCTCTTGGTGGCCAGGGGCACAGCTGGGACATCCCTGGGGCTCGGTAAATGTTCCTCTGTGTCGTTAAGGCTCACGTGACTCTAATGGAGGGTTCAGCCGATGGCACGTGGCTGGTGGAATGTTAAAGAAGTGGCCGTCGGGTGGTTCTAGCTCTCGGCCCCCACTGGGAGCCCTTCCGTGCAGCAAGTGGCCCCTTCCCAGAGAGTGCGAGAGTCTGATGTAACTGGGTGAGGGGCTGGAATGGCGGCGTCATTTACAAGCTCTCTGTTGCTGCTGTTTAGTCGCTCGGTCACGTCCGACTCTTCTGTGACCCCACAGACTGTACCCCTCCTCTGTTTCTGTGGGATTCTCCAGGCAAGGATACTGGAGTGGGTTGCCATTCCCTTCTCCAGGGGATCTGCCTGACCCAGGGATCGAACCCGCGTCCCCTGTGGTCACAGGCGGTTTCTTTCCCACCGAGCCGCCAGGGATGCCTGAAAGCTCTCTTAGGTGCTTCTGATGAGATGATGCTGATGTGCCGCTGGGCTGGGAACCCCTCATCCTCTTCTTCTTGCGCCGCATCGCTGCTGCTGCTGCTAAGTTGCTTCAGTCGTATCCGACTCTGTGCGACCCCATAGATGGCAGCCCACCAGGCTCCCCCGTCCATGGGATTTTCCAGGCAAGAGTACTAGAGTGGCGTGCCGTTGCCTCCTCCACTTGCTCCTCATTAACAAATGGAAGAGGAGAAACTCAGGCTACTGAGGGGTTTCCTTTGTTCCTGTCCGTGATTCCGAGTTGCAGGCAGCTGAGTCTAGGACCTGGGGCCTGGGCACCTAGCCCCTGTGGTCACTTCATCTGCTTCAGGCCTTGCCTCCAGGGCAGGCATCCAGACATCGGCCAGGGATCTTCATGTGGCTGTGAAAACCTTATGGAAAGTCGCTGGAGGGGCTCTGGCTTGTGTGCCCGGTGTGAGCGGGTGGACCAGAGGACACCTGAATCTGCTTCCTGGTGCCTTTACCAGCCTGACAGATGGGGCAGGAGAGCTCAGGGCTTTCTGTTTGCATCAGGCTTTGAACTCTGGGGAGAACACACAGGGTATGTTGCCCTGGAGGCTGGGCCTGAGCGGGGCGCTGGGAGAAAACCTGTGGAGCCCACATGCCAGGCCTCCCAGAGCTGGAAACTGGCTCCTTCTGCCTGGTGGTCCCAGCACGGCAGCAGTCAGGAAAGTGTGGGGCACCACAGCCGCCCCCCAGGGCTCACCTTCTCAGCTTGGGCCTTTGAATCTGACTGGTCCATCCTCAAGCCGCCAGCAGTGAGGATGGAAAAGTGAAAGTCGCTTAGTTGTGTCTGATTCTGCAACCATGGACTCTATAGTCCATGGAATTCTTCAGGCCAGAATACGGGAATGGGCAGCCTTTCCCCTTCTCCCTTCTCCAGGGGATCTTCCCAACCCAGGGACTTCTCCCACATTGCGAGCAGATTCTTTACCAGCTGAGCCACCAGGGAACCTCAAGAATACTGGAGTGGGTAGCCTATTCCTTCTCCAGTGGATCTTCCCAACCCAGGAATTGAACTGGGGTCTCCCCGTTGCAGGCAGATTCTTTACCAACTGAGCCTATCAGGGAGGCCAGAAAGCACACGCTGTTGTTGAAGACTGGTGCCTCCTCGTGCCTCAGTAGGTTTTCAGGCCCCCGGGTGGTCCAGGGGGCTAGCCCAGACAGCAGAGCCCTGGATCCCTCAGGTCATCCCGCCTCTGGGCGTGAGGAAGGCTGTTGGCCTCAGGAACCAGCGGGGACTCCCTCCCATTTGAAGCATCATGTCCCGCACCACGATGTCACGGAATGCCTACAGCATGCCGCCTGGGCTGCGTGGGCAGCAAACACGCTGGTCAGGCTCCCAGGTGGGGGCGGGGATCCCGCTGTGGCCACGACGAGGGTGTGCCCACGTGCGCAGACTGACACTGGCCCTGTGGGTCCTGACATGAGTCTGCCGCTGCAGCTGCTTTTGTAATTGTCGGTTCGTCATAGAAGAGAGAACGCTCATACATCAAAGGACCTATAAAAAGTGTGAGGCAGGTGGTTCGGGTGTTATTACCCCCATTTGTCAGATGAGGCAGTGAGGCCCTGGGACGTTAACTGCCTCGCGCAGGGGCACACGCAGCTAGTGGGTGTCAGGCCTGAACTTGGCACCCAGGCCTTTTTGCTCCTGGTGCACCGTATAGCTCTGAAATGACACATGTGGGTAGTTTTCTAGGTGGTGAGGAAGTGATGGACATGTGCCTTAAGCAGTGAACTGTGTACCCCATCCAGAACAAACACAGATGGATTTTAAAGCCCCAGAATATCCAGACCCCTGTTTGGCACACCCTGGATTACCCCGAAAGGGCACAGCTCCCTGCCTTCAAGGCCACCCACCGCCTGGTGACGTGAAGTCTGTCTCCAGGCGCAGGTTTTGTTCCTGCCTGTTGGCTCACTTGCTTGTTGAGTCTGCAGAAGGTTCCTGCCTTCGTGATGCGCGCCTGGGTACCACTGTCTTTCAGAACTGGAGGTGGTGGGGGCTGTGGGCCCCTGGGGTGGGGGTGACAGGAGTGCAGCCCTGGGGTCTTTTCCCCTGGTCAGGTTCCTTGTTTCCATGAAACAGCAGAACTCGGAATACGGGAGAGATGGAAAGGCGTGTTGGCCCCTGACTGTGGTTGGATGACGTTTGTTGGTAGACTTCTTTTTTTCCCAAGATTGTTAGAAATCTCTAGAGTCCTATGGATCAAATCCCCAGCCAACACCCTGCACTTTTCGCTTCTGAGCTTTGGGGTCCTACTGACCTGCGAACCTAAACCACAGAGCAAAATCAGCCTGGGGTGCTGTGGTCCTGGTGGTCCTTTCCTGGGTTAGGAAGGGAGGATGTGTGGGCACTTGAAGAGGCTTTTGTGGGTCTAGGTGATCACATTGCAGTGCTTTATGGGGAGATGTTACTTTGAAAGAAAAGTTTTGTCTTTTTAGAGTCCTTTCTCTAGAAGAGAGTAGGGACTGTACGGCCCATTGCTGGTGGATGGTGACCTAAGAGCCACCCGCATGCCGTGGATTTGAGGGACAGGATTCAGAGCATCAGATGCAGCCATGGGTCCTCCTCTGGTGACCGGGGGTGCACCAGTGGACCTGGCTCTACCAGGGGCTGTCTGTGACCAGGAAAGCAAGGATCTCAGGTCCCAGAGTCCAGCATGCGGCTCTTAGCACCACACCGACCAGCCTAGGTCACCAGCTGGCTCGTGGAGCAGCCGGAGGTGCAGGAGAGACGGGCCGATGGGGTCTGGGGTGTGCAGCGGAGGGAAGCCACACTCTCCCTGTTCACAGCACAGTAGTGAAAGTCAGGGTCTCTCCTGCAGAAGATACTGGGATGGCCTCATGGCGTGGGCTTTGACGCTTTGATTCTCTCACTTCAGTCTTCCTGGATGCACCAGTGCATGTGGTCCCCAGTGTGGGATGCCTTCCCAGGATGCACAGGGCACTGTGGTCCCCAGATGTGGGCTGCCTTCCCAGAATGCACAGAGTGCTGTGGTCCCCAGATGTGGTGCCCTTGGAATGTCTTCCCAGGATGCACCAGTGCACATACTCCCCAGGTGTGGGATGTCTTCCCAGGATGCACAGGGCGCTGTGGTCCCCAGGCGTGGCTCTCCAGAAGGCCTTTCCTTCACACGGGATGCATAATTGGCCTTCATAGTTTGGAGAGAGGGATCCGCTTTTCTGCCGGTTTCAGAGCATCACCTGTTACTGGAAAAGTTTACACACAGAGAAATGTGTTTGCCTCGCCGTGGGGAAAATGGGCCTTGTGCAGTTTGAGGCGATCACATTTCAGTTGCGCGTCCTCTCCACTGGTGACTCCGGCTCCCTGTCCCAGCTCGCAGCCGACAGTAAAATGCTTTACAACCTGCGGGAGTGCTTGTGTCTTTTCCCAGCGCTGCATTTCCCTAAGAACAGTGCTGTTCCCAGGGGTGTCCAATTTCCTCCTGCCATTCACCAGGCCCCACACCGTCCTTAAGCAGTGAGAACTGGTTTTACCAAGTAAGCTGATACCTCGCCGGGTATCCAGGGTGAGTAAGGATGGGGTGGCTTAATAAGTTACTGGCGGACCTTTGAGGAGGCCCAGTGGCTCTGGCTCCGCACTCCTCCTGCTCCTTAACGCTTGAATGGGCAAGCAGGAAGAGGGACGGCCTCCCCTTACCTCTGAGTGGGGAGGAGGGCTCGCACCATCAGACAAAGCCCGTCTTGCCTGGGGCTCACTGTGGCCCCTGAAGTTCCTGGCTGGACACCCCGCACCCTCCCCGGCCCCGCCACTGGAGCAGGGCGGGCCTGGGCCTTAAGCAGACTCTTGGGAGATGGGCCTATCTGTCCACTTGACTGCTCTGGGCCCAGGGCAGAATGTTTCGCTCCCACCTCCAGCTCTGCAGCTGATGGCGAGGAGAAGGGGCTCCTGCTGGCGGCTGTGGGCTCGTTAGTTTTTGCTTGGTTTGTCAGCAAGGCCCTCCTGGGGTTCGGGAGCCTGACAGGTGCTGAGAAGGGGCTGCAGTGGAGCCCTGCAAGGGGGGTCTCAGCCTCACCTCGGAGGCTGTGGTCAGTGCCTGACGGGGCTGCGAGGAGAGAGGACAGCCCCAGCCTTGCGGGGGGCAGGGCAGGGGTTTCGGGGGACAGGGCCTCCTCTCCCGGAGCGTTTAAGAGGAACCACAGGCCTGTATACCACAGGATGTTAGAGAGGCCCAGTCTGGAGGATGCTGTGTGTCCTGAGTGGGGTTCAGTTGAGTTCAGTCGCTCAGTCGTGTCCAACTCTTTGTGACCCCATGAACTGCATCACGCCAGGCCTCCCTGTCCATCACTAACTCCCGGAGTTCACCCAAACCCATGTCCACTGAGTCGGTGATGCCATCTAACCATCTCATCCTCCATTGTCCCCTTCTCCTGCTCTCAGTCTTTCCCAGCCATCAGGGTCTTTTCAAATGAGTCAGCTCTTCTCATCAGGTGGCCAAAGTATGGAGTTTCAGCTTCAACATCAGTCCGTCCCATGAATATTCAGGACCGAGCTCCTTTAGGATGGACTGGTTGGCTCTCCTTGCAGTCCAAGAGACTCTCAGAAGTCTTCTCCAACACCACAGTTCAAAAGCATCAATTCTTCGGCGCTCAGCTTTCTTTACAGTCCAACTCTCACATCCATGCATGAGTACTGGAAACACCACAGCCTTGACTAGACGGACATTTGTTGGCAAAGTAATGTCTCTGCTTTTTAATATGCTGTCTAGGTTGGTCATAACTTTCCTCCCAAGGAGTAAGCGTAGGTCCGATTGAGGGGGGTAGGTCAGGATGTAAAGCTGGTGATGGCAGGGCCAGGTTTGGAGGGTAGGGCTGAGTCTGAGCCTCACGTTCAGGAAGGCTGTGTTCTCCCCTTGAGTTTCCTGTAGGCGACCAGACAGTGTGTGGGACCCAAGGACCACCCACTTGAGCTTGTACCCACTTCTCAGGCTGAAGTCAGATTTGGTTTTATTCCCCAACCTTGGGAACTGTGTCTTTCCCCTTCTTCTCTCTCTCACCTGCTGGATGGCTTCCTCGGGGCCCAGCGTGGATCAGTTTGGCCTGGGGCCCCGAGGAGAGATGGTGAGATGGGCAGATGTCCTCCTGGCCCTGGAGGAGCTCAGGGTTAAGACACTGCAGGATGTAGCAGAGGCTGAGCTAGAGATGACGCGGCTTTGTAAGGACTTTGGTTCCCCAAAACCAATGCAGAGTCCAGAGGGGGATGAACTGTCCCTTTTGCATCATCTTCTGGGTGCTGTGTTTTGGGGCCACCATGTTTACAGCGTCCTTATTGTTGTTCCGTCACTAAGTCGTGTCCGACTCTCTGTGACCCCGTGGACCGCAGCACGCCAGGCTTCCCTGTTCTTCACTGTCTCCCAGAGTTGGCTCAAATTCATGTCCATTGAGTCAGTGATGCCATCCAACCATTGCATCCTCTATTGCCCCCTTCTCTTGCCCTCAGTCTTTCCCAGCGTCTGGGTCTTTTCCAGTGAGTTGGCTCTTCACATCAGGTAGCCAAAGTATTGGAGCTTTTAGTTTCAGCATCAGTCCTTCCAGTGAATATTCAGGGTTGGTTTTCTTTGGAATTGACTGGCTTGATCTCCTTGCTGCCCAAGGGCTCTCAAGAGTCTTCTCCAGCACCACAATTTGAAAGCATCAGTTCTCTGGTGCTCAGCCTTGTTTATGGTCCAGCTCTTACAACCGTACATGACTACTGGGACAGCCATAGCTTAGACTAGATGGACCTTTGTTGGCAAATGATGTCTCTGCTTTTTTAATAGAAACCACCTAGTCCAGGGAATGGCAGGTGGGTTTACTCTTGGGTGCAGGTGGATTCGTTGTGGCTGCTCAGGGTGCTGTGTTGAGAAGGGCTTGGAGGCCTTGCCCTGGACCTGGGGGCAGGGGTGCTTTAATTGGGTAGTGCTGTCTGCCGTGGAGGCGGGGAGTGGAGGGGAGTGGTGTTGCGAGCGCAGTGTGTTATCTCTGCATATACACATGAAGAAACCGAGGCCCAGAGAAGTTGTGGCCTGTCTGTGTGTTTGGAGGGTCCGGGACCGGAACCTGAGGCTGCTGCTCCCCACCCAGTGTGCTTTCCATGGCGCTGACGCAGAAAAGCCCAGCTTTGTGAGAGGCCAGACAAGCAAGCATGAAGCAGCGAGCAGCAAGTATCAGACTGGGCTGTTCAGGAAAGACACTATATGGACTTTGCTGGTGGTCCAGTGGTCGAGAATCCGCCTGCCAGTGCGGGGGACACAGATTTGATCCCCAGTGGGATCAGGGAAGATCCCACAAGCCACGGGACAACTCAGCCTGAGAGCCACTGAGCCCACCCGCTGCAACTGCTGAAGCCTGTGCACCCCAGAGCCTGTACTCTGCAACAAGAGAAGGCGCCGCGATGTGAAGGCCGCTCAGTGCATCCGGAGAAAGCTTGTGCACAGCAGTGAAGACCCAGCACAGCCAAAAACAAGTCAGTAACTTTAAACAAAATACACCATACACCATAGCATGGAGGCATAGCATCAGCATGGAGGCAGAGAGATGGGCTTTGATAGGAGAGAGGAGAGGGCGGGGTCTTGCACAAAAGGTCTGATTTGGGTGAAAGACAGTTCTGAGCCCCCTCCGTGAGGACCCTCCCCCAAGGCTATGGGCAGAAAGTGCAAAAGCCACCACCTTCGGCTCTCGACGTGTCAGGTTTTAAAGCCCTTTCCTTCAGGAGCAGAAAAAACGGGGTGACCGCCTGGGCATTGAGCATGCAGAGGAGACGAAATCCTAACCCCCAAGGATTCTTTCCACGTTTGCCATTTGCTGGCTTATCGCACTTTCTGTGTGCCCAGCGCCTGTGCACTGGTGGTATTTAGACTTGGGGTGTGTGCCCCGCTCAGCCCCTCGGCCAGCGTGTGATGGGTCTTGTGGGTCACAGCCCCCATCACAGGGCAGGCTCCCCAAGGAGTGGCCCCTACACCTTGAACTTCCGCCAGCCGGTGCTTCTCTGCGAGCCACTGTGTGATGCAGGTGTGGCATTTTCTGTGATGGGAGCAGCTGCTGTCAGCGGGTTGAACCAAGGGTGGATCCAGGCACACACTGCTTCACATCTTAGTTCTTAGCTCATTTCTCTTACTGGATGAGGAATCCGTTTGGCTCTTACAGGAGTTGCTTGATTTTTTTTTCCCACCAGCCACTCCTCCTTGTCTGTCATCATTCTGCCAATTTCACGATCTCCTCGGCCAGTGGTTGGAGTCACAGAGACCTGCTTGGGGTGAGCAAATCACAGACCTTTCCTGGAGCCGCTGCAGGTTGACCAGTGGGAATGCTGTGTCCACGCCCTGCCCGCCCCTTCTCCAGCTTCCCTCCACTCCCCTTCTCTCCCACTTCTTGGCTGGCCTCCAAAAGCATACAGAGAGGTTCATTTTAAGAAGCACATAGGGAAAAAAAAATGTAAAGCACGTAATTGTGGGTTATGTAAGAAAAACCCCAGTATTCTTCAGAGATGCCTTCTGATGTAGGGGTGAGATGACAAGGTGCTAGAGTTTGCTTTAAATTCTTTCTTGGTTTTACGTCAAAGGGAAAAAAAGATGGACAAAGCAAATCTTGCTCACTGTCGAACTGGCGTGTAGGGTCTTGGTAGGGGGGTTATTGTGCTACCATCTGTCCTGTTATTTACATCTGAAGTTTTTCACGTTAAAGTGTACAGGATTGTACTGAGAACTTTATGTGTATAATTTTTGGTGCTCTTCGTAAAACTGCTTTAACCTGCTTAGAGATGCGTGTTCGACTGACATGCGGCAGTTTTCCTCCAGGCCCTTGCTGCTTCCTCCTGCTTGTTGAAACTAACGCGCTCCTTTGTGTAATGTCTTCTGAAAAGTTGCAGTACATTCAGCCACCCCAACATGGCCAGAACTCTGTCAATAACATTTTACAAAGGTATTCTTGTATAAATAGTTGTGTGAGTTTTATTTTTGTTGGATGAACATTTATCAAGCATCTGCGTATGAAGACGGAACGCATATGAGGAAATGAATGTTTTGGGGAGGGGCCCTGCCACTCTCAAGATCAACCAGAAGCTGGGAGTTGTGGGTGCTTTTAGGACTCACCCCGTAGCATGGAGGTGCTTGGTCACAAGGGGTCCAGGCCACAATATCTCACTTTATTATTTTAATTCAGTTCAGTCGCTCAGTCGTGTCTGACTCTTTGCGACCCCATGAATTGCAGCACGCCAGGCCTCCCTGTCTGTCACCAACTCCCGGAATTCACTCAAACTCATGTCCATCAAGTCAGTGATGCTATCCAGCCATCTCATCCTCTGTCGTCCTCTTCTCCTCCTGCCCCCAATCCTTCCCAGCATCAGAGTCTTTTCCAATGAATCAGCTCTTCGCATGAAGTGGCCACAGTATTGGAGTTTCAGCTTTAGCATCAGTCCTTCCAATGAACACCCAGGAATGATCTCTGTTAGAATGGACTGGTTAGATCTCCTTGCAGTCCAAGGGACTCTCAAGAGTCTTCTCCAACACCACAGTTCAAAAGCATCAATTCTTCGGTGCTCAGCTTTCTTCACGGTCCAACTTTCACATCCATACATGACCACTGGAAAGACCATAGCCTTGAATAGACAGACCTTTGTTGGCAAAGTAATGTCTCTGCTTTTCAGTATACTACCTAGGTTGGTCATAACTTTCCTTCCAAGGAGTAAGCGTCTTTTAATTTCATGGCTGCAGTCACCATCTGCAGTGATTTTGGAGCCCACAAAAATAAAGCCTGACACTGTTTCCACTGTTTCCCCATCTATTTCCCACGAAGTGATGGGACCAGATGCCATGATCTTCGTTTTCTGAATGTTGAGCTTTAAGGCAACTTTCTCACTCTCCTCTTTCACTTTCTTTTTTTTTTTTTATTTAATTTAATTTTTATTTATTTATTTTTAATCTTTAGGATCTTCACTTTCATCAAGAGGCTTTTTAGTTCCTCTTCACTTTCTGCCATAAGGGTGGTGTCATCTGCATATCTCAGGTTATTGAGATTTCTCCTGGCAGTCTTGATTCCAGCTTGTGCTTCTTCCAGCCCAGCGTTTCCCATGATGTACTCTGCATAGAAGTTAAATAAGCAGGGTAACAGTATACAGCCTTGACGTACTCCTTTTCCTATTTGGAACCAGTCTGTTGTTCCATGTCCATTTCTAACTGTTGCTTCCTGACCTGCATATAGGTTTCTCAATTAGATTTTTAAAAATACTTGTGTATTTGTTTATTTGGCTGTGCCGGGTCTTGCGGCACACGGGGTCTTTGATCTTTATTGTGACGTGCGGCATCTTTAGTTGCAGCACGTGAACTCTCATCTGTGGCATGTGGGATCTGGTTCCCTGAGCAAGGATGAAACCCAGGCCCCTTGCATTGGGAGCACAGAGTCTTAGCCACTGGACCACCAAGGAAGTCCCCTCACTCTATCTTGATAGACTGTAACACCTATTTCAACCACACGCAAGCCCCTTTGCCTTACGTTTTCTCATCCTGTTCTCAGACTAAACCCATTCTCCAGTAATTAAACTTCTCACAGGCATAGAAAGCTGATTTTTTTTTTTTTTCATGTTGGTTTCAGGTGGGCCCAGTGGAAATGGGGAAGGCATGCTGCTGCTGCTGCTGCTAAGTCGCTTTAGTCATGTCTGGCTGTGTGTGACCCCAGAGACGGCAGCCCACCAGGCTCCCCCGTCCCTGGGATTCTCCAGGCAAGAACACTGGAGTGGGTTGCCATTTCCTTCTCCAATGTGTGAAAGTGAAAAATGAAAGTGAGGTTGCTCAGTCGTGTCTGACTAGTAGCAACCCCATGGACTGCAACCTACCAGGCTCCTCTGTCCATGGGATTTTCCAGGCAAGAGTACTGGAGTGGGGTGCCATTGCCTTCCCCGGGGAAGGCATAAGGCAGTCTAATAGGATGTATAGGCGCTGGCATAGGTGCAGACCTGACCGTGGAAGCCCCCATTGCGGGCACTTGGTGCCAAGGAGGGGCTGTGCTGGAAGGGACTGGAAGGAGGTGAGCTCACCGAGTCCACTCTTGGGGCCGCCATTGGCATCCTGCTCATATGGGCTCGCTTCGAGGAGGTGATGGAGTCAGGGGCTGTGAAGGGTCGAGTGGGAAAGTGCCAGCCGTACAAGGAGGTGATGGAGTCAGGGGCTGTGAAGGGCGGAGTGAGAAAGTGCTGGCTATGTGAGACCAGGTCAGACCTCACAGTGGCTCGTTCCATGGGCCCCAGGAAACAACGGCCAGATCCTGTACACACACGGGCCTGGAGTGTCTGTGCTTCAGCCCTTGACCCCGAGCTTGACCCTCCTGGGGTGTCATCCTTGATGTAATCCTCTGACTGCAACGTCATCCTTGTCCTTCCACTCCCCTCCCTCCAGCAGGAGTCGGCCTGTGGAGTGGGTGGCCCTGGTTGGAGAAGCGCCAAGTTTGAGTCACATTGGCCGGGGGCCAAGATCCGGCTTCTGCACAGAATAGTTTGTGGTGCTGGGTCATCGTTTGCGCCCTGTGTAGGGGACACTGACCCAGGGAGAAGGGGAGGAAGCGAAGCTCTTGGTGGCTAGTGTGCCCCAAACACTCACTGTTCCGTTTCTCATCCACCACGGTGGGAATGCAAACTGATGCAGGCATTTTGGGAAACAGTCTGTCATTAAAGGCTAAAGTCCCACACCCGCATGCCCGACAGCCCAGCTGATTTCATGCTGAAGTGTATACCCGAGAGAAGCTCCTGTGCGTGGACTCCGGGAGAGGTGTACAAGAATGGTCGCAGCATTTCTGTGCACAACAGCAAAAGGCTGGAAGCAGCCCAGATGCCCATCAGTAGGGGAATGGATGAATACGCTGAGACGCAACCACACAATGGAATACAGCTGTCCAAACAAATTAACTGCAGCAGCACTCAACGATGTAGATGAATTTTAGCAGTGTCATAAATATTAGCTAAAAAGAGGCTGTGCTTCCAAAGATTACATACAGCACTAATCCTTTTCTTTGTGAAGTCAGAAGGAGCTAAAATAAATGTGCTTTTTAGGAAGGTTTTACAGCTGCAGTAAAGCTGAAAAAAAAAAAAATGTGGGAAGGGGCAAGAGAATGTGCATTTCTGATCGAGGTTGGGGGTATCTTGAATGGAAAGGGGCGGGACGTGGAATGGGGCACCATCTAGTTAGATGCAGGTTTTGGTTAAGGGCCCAGCCTTTGTTTGGGGTGGGCAATTTGCAAGTGGTTATTACATTGTGAAAAGTAAGTGAAAGTGAGTCATGGGCGACGACAGGTGAATGTCAGGAGCCAAGGACTATGGTGAATAATTAACCCAGTTCTGTACATATTAGGTCCAACACGCCCCCATGCCCACCCTAAGTTCATTTCAGCAGAAGCTGTGATGGCTCAGTGTTTACTGAGCCTGCGTTCCCGTGGCTGACATCCCCACCACCTTCCCCAGCCCCCTGGCCTTCTCTGTCAGCCGTCCGTCCATCCAGCTCCAGCCTCCCTCCTCCACAATGCCCGCCGGCTGGAGCCGCCTTGGCCGGCTTGTGGCTTTGCTCGTCCTTAACCACTTGCTTCCTATCCGTGTCACACAATCAGTGCCTTGTAATAAATGGCCTCACCCAGTAATCGGTCCCACGTGTGTGTATCTTTCTAAGGCGATGGTAGTTTTCCCCAGGCCAGGGGTCACGTTTTATCTCCTCTTATGTGGCAGATTACTCCCCTGCTCCCATTCACATGCCCTGTCTTCCTTAATGAAAGAGCCCTCAACCTCCCCTCCAGCTGGGCCTGGCCTCGCTGCCCAGGGAGACGTCAGTGGCAGTGTCGAGCTCCACTTCTGGTAAGTCTTCCTAAGAGGAGATGGCAGCGTGCCTTTCTTCCCTCTTCCTCCTTCCCGCTGCCCAGAGTGCAGCGCCCAGGTCCCTGACACCCTTGGGTGGGGGCTCGCATGGCCTGCTTTTCTTCTGATGTCTTAGCCCCCCGGGGAGGTCCTATCTGTGTCCAGGTCTTCGTTGCACACAGAGACTACAATTCTTAGGGGTATAGCATGTGAACTACCCGCCCCTGTGGTTCTGAGCACTGTGAATGCATAATGCTTGCTCCGCAAGTCCTGTGGATTAAAAAGGTCAGCCGCGCCAAAATGGGCACCTGGACTCCGAGGAGCTGGTGTTGAGTCCCGTGCGCCGCTCACCTTCGGGTGACCTGGGCAAGTCACCTAACTCCTCTGAACTCCATTAGGTCAGGGAGTTGGGAACCCTGCCCGTGACAGCAGAGTTAAAGCAGCGTGGATGGTCAGCTGCCTCAGTGGTCAGCCATCCCGGGCTGTGTGCCCCAGACACTGAAGGCTCACGCTGTAATTTTCACAGCCATCTCTACTACAGGCTCGTGAGCTCTCCTTGAGGCCTGCCCCCTGCAGCAGCCTCACTTTCCAGGAATGGACTTGCGGTCCCCACGACACATCTGTGCCTATTGAAGGTGTCCCCAGCCTGATCGGGGTGGACAGTCTGAGCTGAGCTGAGCAGGCTTTTTCAGCCGGTGTTGCTTTATTGTAGCTTCTGTTCCTCTTTACTTTTATTTTTCTCCTCTAGCACGCTGCCCTCAGTGGACCCAGGGTGAGAGCCGCTCTGTGCAGGGGGCTAGGGAGGTGGCTCTGCTGGTGAGAGGTGAGTGGTGAGCAGAGGGTGGAAAGGGCCACTCATGTGCATGAGCTCATGTGTGTGGGAGCTCCAGCCAGAGCCAGGCCTGCTCGGAGTGGTTCTGTACCACGTCTGGCATTCGGCTTTGATTTCCTGGGTCTGAGTGGCCAGGGGACCGGCTGCGTGCCCGTTGGCAGAAGAGGCCTTTCCTATCTCAGCAGGCCTGGGGTGCCTGTGGGCCATCAGCCATGGCTTATCCTGCGGCCATGGTCAAACCCCGGCTCCTGGCCCCATCTAGGGCGCCCCACATACCCTGTTTTCTGCATCTTTCCTCTCTGCTTCAGCGAATTTATGATGACCGACTGCTGGCTTTCCAGCAGTCATTCTCTCCTTTGCATTCATTCAGAAAGCATGTATTTAGAGCCTGTCCCATGCCCGACCAGAGTCCCGTTCCTGAGCTCAGTAGTGAGGATAAATGCCTGTCTCCGCCGCAAATCTGAATTCCAGGGGGCAGCGGTCCTATCTGCTTTCATGCGCCATCACACCCCTGACTCCTCACACGCTGCCTGGAATAGACCCAGGCTTGTTTACTTATTATTTACGTATTCGGGATGAGATGGTTGGATGGCATCGCTGATTCAGTGTGCATGAGTTTGAGTAAGCTCCGGGAGTTGGTGATGGACAGGGGAGCCTGGCGTGCTGCAGTCCATGGGATCGCGAAGATCGGACACGACGGAGCGA
This sequence comes from Oreotragus oreotragus, assembly GCA_006410675.1. Taxonomy (NCBI): domain Eukaryota; kingdom Metazoa; phylum Chordata; class Mammalia; order Artiodactyla; family Bovidae; genus Oreotragus; species Oreotragus oreotragus. The sequence goes on along the minus strand of SJYX01012457.1, from coordinate 357,767 downwards.
CTGAACTGAACTGAGCGGTTCACCTTTGGCTGTGCTGGGTCGTCATTGCTCTGTGGGCTGTTCTCTAGTGGCCGCAAGTGGGGGCCACTCTCTAGGGGCAGCGCTCAGGCTTCTCGTTGCGGAGTGCAGGCGGCAGTAGTTGGGGCCCCCAGGCTCTAGAGCACAGCTTCAGTATTTGAGGTGCACGGGCTTAGTTGCTCCGCAGCACGTGGGATCTTCTCGGACCAGGGATCAAACCTGTGTCTCCCGCATTGGCAGCTGGATTCTTTACCACTGAGCCACCCGGGAAGCTCCTGGGCTTGTTGTAACAAGTAAATACGTACTGAATGTATGGATGAATGAAGGAAGGAGGGATTATAAGATCAAGGCAGTTTGTGAGAGTACAGAGAACCATGGCTGAGTTTGGGGAGGTGGGTGCAAACAGAAAAGCCCCGCCAAAACGAGCTGTACAAGTGCCCTAAGAGAAGCGCTTAGGTATTCTGAGGCTCTGAGAGGGCAGGACAGGTCGCCCAGGGTGAGACGCCTGGTGGCCCTCCTGGGGCCTGAGTGACCCATGAAGCCTTTCCTGGCGGCTGGAGCCTGCAGGGACCGCTCCACTTCCCAGCTCCTCGGGGTCCCCCTGAGGATGCCCTTGGGCTGCAGGCAGGCTCGCTGTGCTGGTGTCTCTTCTCGCCAGCCGTGCTGTGAACTCCCTAGCTTCCTGCCCCAGCTTGCTCGTCATTTGCCACCGGACCCAAGGTCCAGCCGGGCATCTCAGCGCATTGCTAGGCCACAGTCAGACACCTGCCCCACTGGACACAAGATGACGTGGACACGCCGGAGAGTGTCGGGCCGGAGTGAGATGTCCTTCGTGCATACACCCGACCCCCCCGTGCCTCGCGGAACCTTACGCGTGACTGTATGCGGAACCTTACACGTGACTGTATGCTCACTCGATGTGCAGAGTTGAGCCTCTTCTTTTTCGGCTTGGCTTGGAAGAGTCCACTCGCTGTGGTGGCGAGATGGGGCCAGAGAGTCAGTTTGGGCGCAGGGACAGCTGGTGAGGGTGCCTGTTATTTATTCAACGTGTGGGTTCTCAGCTGGCCCTGCGGGAGGCCGGGCAGCTGCCCGCCTTGTGCCCAGGTGCTGGGGTGGGTCTGCGTGCCTTCATTCTTTCTCCCGCCTTCTCTGGTGCGTTCTTTGAATCTGCCGGTGTGCACGCCCACCTTGCTCACATCTGAAGAAAAGCTTCCCTTTTCTTTTGTTCAAAAAAAACGCAAGCTAGCAAGTGCAAACTTTATGTTCAGGAGGAATGAGCAATGAGGTCCTCCTGGGTAGCACAGGGAACTGTATTCACTGTCCTGTGATAGGGACTTCCCTGTGGTCCAGTGGTGAAGACTCTGTGCTTCCAGTACAGGGGGCCTGGGTTTGAGTCCTGGTTGGGGAACTAAGATCCCACACGCTACGTGGTGCGGCCAAAAATAAGCAAATCCATAAATAATTGCTAGATACTTTAAAAAGTTACAATTAAAAAAAAATCCTGTGGTCAACCATAATGGAAAAGAATATGAAAAAGAATGTTTATGTGTACAACTGACTCACTTTGCTGTATAGCAGAGATTGACACAACGTGGTACTTCAATAGAAACTTTAAATTAAAAAATTTAAATAAATGGGATAAGCTTAAAGAGGATAAATGAGTGAAAGAGGATAAGATTAAAGAGGATAAAAATTTTTAAAAAGAACCAAAGAAATAAAGGGCGACTTTTTTTCCCCCATCTTCAGATTAGAGCCTCACCAATAGGGGCCCTGTGTTCTAATTGTGGAGCCTTGTTACTGGATCCACATTTAAAGTCCACCCTGTGAACACACGCGCCAGCCTAGGGCTCCTGGTCCTTCATTAGCTCGTCTGACAAATACCAAGTGAGTCCCTCCTTGTGCCAGACGCTGGGGGGCAAAGGGGAGGGGGACAGTCCAGGTGCTCGCCCTGGGCAGCCCACAGCCTGGTCAGGAGACTTGAAAACTGAAGCTGGCTTCGCAGAGGACACCCAAGCTGCACCTTTATAACCAGAAGCGGAGGATTGCTGGTCCTTCCCTCACACCCTCTCAGCATTTTATACCCTGAAGATGTTAGCAGCGCTTATCATGCTGGGTTACCCAAGGGTGCGCCATCGCAGCTTACATCCTGGCTCAGGCAGACATCACGAATCTGTCTGCTTCCCTGCCTCTGAGCCCAGACCTGGCCTCAGAATCCTTCTCAGCACGGCACTCCAGATGCTGTCAGTTCTACCTGTAGCCTGTGCCCGGCCCCTGGGCCTACGCCCTTGCTCTCGTGGTGAGTTGCTCGTGTGAGAGCTCCCTGTTCCAGCATGGCCTGCCTGACCGTGGCGGCCCACTGCAGTGCTGGCGGTGGTTAGGCTGGGCCGCCCCCAGTTCCGGGCCCCGTGGGGCTGCAGAGCGTTCTCCTGGCCCAGACCTTCCCCTTGCTGCTCCCTCTGCCCAGCGGTCTTCTTCCACGTGTCCACCCGGCACGATTGTTCAACTATTCCTTAGTCGGAGGACCCTCCTTGACCACCTGTCTGTGATAGTTTCATTTTCCTTGTCTCTTGGGTCGGCCCACCCTTACTTTTCTTGTTAGCATTTCGTACTTCCTGGTACATCACACGACATAGTCTTTTACCCCTTGTCTCTCTCGTTTCCTATGGCATCCTGAGCCATCAAAACACTTGTGGATCAAATGGATCTTGTGGTCGCAAATCCTAGTGGGCCAGGCATAGCCCCTCCAGTTAGGATTAAATGAGATACTACAAAAATGAGATCGTAGAGTGTCAGGTCCAGGCTCTGCTTTATCATCGTTCAAAAGAAAGGGCTCCTTGCAGTCTAGCAGAAGGGGCAGGGCGTGTTCGGTTGCGACCCTTCCTCCTTGTGGTTAGTGTTTCAGTTTAGCTAGCAGCTGGCGAGTGTCTGCCGTGGGCAGCGCGCGTGGAGGCCAGGGGTGAAGGGGATTCAGATGCGAGCACGTAGCAAGGCCTATGCCTGGACCCTGAGGTTCCTAGTCACCTCGAATGTGGGATACACTGTGCCAGGGCTCAGGGGGGCACAGATGCAGTAATTGTTTCCAACCAAGGGATTTGGGCAGGGAAGGAGGTGCTGGAGGTGGGCATGGTGGGGGCAAGGATTGGGTCAAGTGCATCCCCCCCACCCCAGCATGGACAGCTGCCCTGGAGTCGATACCATCTGTTGAGACTCTCACTTCCTGCTGAGATGGTGGTTATTACAAACGCGTCATTTCTTAACCTTCCTCCTCTCGGGTTTTTCAACTGTGTCCTGAGTTGCCCTCCCCCGTTTCCTGCTTAGAGAATTAAGTTCTTGGTGATAGAACTACAGAACCCTCCAGAGTTTCTTGCTCTCTGGGTGCAGTCTGATCATTTGTTGCAGACTCCCATGACAGTGAGTAGTAGCTGATTTGCAAGGCTTGTTTGCTTGCTTTTTCATGTGTAGCTTTTTCAGGGGATCAAGTGGGAGTGAAGGAGGCGGCAGCACAGTCTAACCTCGCTCGCTTATTTATCCAAGATTTCACCGTTCCCTCCACGCTCCCACAGAACTTGTCCCCTCACTTTCCAGCCTTTTCTCTGAGGCTCAAGTGCTGTCGCTGTGCCCAAGGCAGGCATCGCTAATCTACCGTGCACAGTCCACCTCCCCGCAGCACAAACCTGCCCTTAGAGCTCTCAGCCTGGCAGCCTGCCAGCCCTTCGAAGTTGAAACCTCCGTCACCCTTCACAGTACAAACTGTCGTGTGTGTGCTTCTGAGACCAGAGGAAAAAGAGTTTTAAGCAGGTGGCATGGAGGCGGGGGACAGGCATTCAGAGGTTCCCACTCAGCCCTTCCTGTCTTGCTCTGAACCTCAAGGGTTAGGGCAGGAAAGGGGTGTGGGTGAGCCTGGGGGTGGGGTGGATTTCCCCAGGCCTGGGGACCTCCAGGGCATGCCCCCACACCCCAGTCGCTGCGGCCATCTCCTTTATGGGTTTCCCTTTCAAATTGCTGCAGGCCTCCTGCCTGTGTGCACTGCAGGGCTGTGCGAAGTTGGGACCCTTGAAGCCGGGGGCAGGCATGCGTGTTCTCCCTGAGTGTGTCTGGGGCAGCACCCACCGCAGGCCCGAGTAGTGCCAGGTGCCGTGCTGTCTCCCGTGGGTTAGGCGTGATGCCCGCCTGCCCAGCCACCTGGCAGGGCTCGAAGCAGTGACAGGCTGGTGGTGGACCCAGCTGGGGGACCCCAGAGCCACTGCTGCCCCTGGCGAGATAAGCCCAGAGTGGGTGCCAGGCCCCGCCTTCCTGTGCAGGGTCCTGCTTCTCCACCTTGAGACTGCAGTGGGGGTGGGGGTGTGATTCCAGCGCCTGGGGTGGGAGACAGGCGATGGAGGAGGGCCTTCTGCTGCTGCCTTCACCTTTGTGGCCTCCCAGATGGCACCTGCTCTTTGTTTTCATTTTAGCTCAGCGCCACCTCCTCCTGGAAGCCTTTCTGGATTAGTCCTCCCACGTGCTCCCATTGTCCCCCAGCTCAGATGCCTCACATCCCCTCTGTAAGGGCATCAGACTTGCCAACAGGCCTGTTTTCTGCCAGGCTGGGGCTCCCTGAGGGCCAGGCCCTGTCCCACGCACACACCCTGGACACCCTTACTGCTCCCTCTCGGTTTTGTTGAGCTTGTGTGTCTGTCTGCATTTCTTAGGTTTGAGGACACAGATCTTGTCTATTTACCCCACCACCTGACCAGCACACCGCCTGACACCCCATAGGTGCCCAGGAGTTACCTGTGGTGGTTGTTCAGCTGCTCAGTCATGTCCGACCCTTTGCGACCCCGTGGACTGCAGCACGCCAGGCTCCCCTGTCCTTCACTTATCTCCCAGAGTTTGCTCAAGTTCAGGTCCCGGAAAATACTGTGGTGTAAGTCTAAGTGTGAATGGCTCCCCTTCTGCTCTCCCTGCCCGTCAGCTCCCTGTCCTGGGGAGACAGGCGTTAGGCCTGGCGGGCTGACTCAGGAGCAGCAATGCCCTGTGGCCTGTGGCGGCCTGCCTCTCCCTGCCCTCACAGATCCCAGCAGGCTGCCACCTGCCGCGGGTGGCTCCCAGGCCCACTCAGCCCCACCTGCTCCCACGTGTCCCCTGGTGGGAGCAGCACTGGCAGCTAGCGGGTGAGGGGCTGCCAAGGGTGGCGCCCGCCCTGGCCCTGCCTGGCCTGAGTGGTGGGTGGAGCATTGAGGGGCACAGCTGTGGCCCAGGCACATGCTCCCAGCCCAGCTGCTTGCTGGGACCGGGGCAGGCAGGGGGCGGGGAATGGCTGTGCCTCTCCCGCTGAGCTCTGTGGGCGTGCCCAGGGCAGAAGGTGCCAGGGCACCAGCCTAGAGCCCCCAGCTGGCGAGGGTGCAGGGAGCAGTTTGGGGCCCACGGACCTGGGGAACCTAGTGTTGGTGGCTTCGCAGGGGTCCCCACCCTTGCTGTCATCCCACACTCTATGCTCTGGCCGTTGTGAGCCGCACACCCTCCCATGCCTGCCCATCGCCAAAAAGGTTGACCTTTGCAAGAAGCCCAAAGAAAGGAACTCTGCAGCTGCATGATCCCTTGCCACCGTAAAAATAGGGTTCTTTGCGTCACCCCCAAGCACAGATGCTGCTGCTCTGCCGGGAAGAAAGGACAGGGTGGCCCTGAGCCACCCCAGGCACTGAAGTGCGAGAACAGGACCACCCCTGCCTCCCCAGCCTGCCTAATCCCCTAAATCCTTCTTGGTTGCGTGTGTGCTAAGTCGCTTCAGTCATGTCTGATTCTGTGCGACTGTAGCCCACCAGGCTTTTCTGTCCACGGGATTCTTCAGACCTGAATACTGGAGTGAGTT
>SJYX01012457.1:314163-351744 GCA_006410675.1 Oreotragus oreotragus | reverse complement strand
TGGTTCCTGGGACACGATTTGTGGGCAGAAGTTCTTCTCGGAAGAGTTGAATGCGGCACCCTGCCTCTGCTCCTGGGGCTGCCCCTACCACTTTCCTTGGTGCAGGGACTCGGAACAGGTGCTTCCTAGCATCAGATAAGTCCACCCACAGAGCAACACAATGGGAAAGTGGCAGGCATTCTCGGGGACACTTGAGGTGTCCTCCAGTCTTGTACCTGTGGGTTTCCCTGGGTTCTTCAGGGACATGTGGGCACTTGCCTGTTTTCAGAGTTGGCAGCCCTGAGTTAGTAACTGTAGCGATGTGTTGTGAGTCTGTGTGCCAGCCTGCATCTAAAGGAGCCAGACATCCTTTAGAGATGATCCTCTTCCGTTTACAGTTGGTGTGGCTCAGAGAGGGCCTGTGACTTGCCTGAGGTCACACAGCAAGTAGCTTTGCCCTCTCTTGGTGGTGTTTGCGTTTCCTGGTGCTCCCTCCCACGGATCTCCGTCCTCCTGGGTCAGCTCAAAGGAAATATTTGTTTTCCTTTCTGAGAACAAAGGCTGGGCTTGGTTCATTTCTGTGAACACAGCCACGAGGACAGGCAGTTGCCAAGTGTTCAGGGGTGGGGGTTTCTGACAGTCTGGGACCTGCAGGCGGACTGGGTTGGAGGCCTTCAGTCGCTGAGTCCTGAGACGCAGTGTGGCCTCATCAGGGGAGCTGGTGCTCCTGGGCTTGTGCAGACCCGAGCTGGTTTCAAGCCCCGGGGACCCCAGGATTAATTGAAATGAGGTGGAACAGATGGATTGAGTCTATCAGCAGCTTTACGTGACAGCCTCTTAACATAAAAGCACTTCATTACCCACTCCTCCCGCCAGGGCTCCCTCCCTGAGTCGGAGGGAATGTGGCCTAAACGGGAGTCCCCCACCCCGTCCAGATGGAATCACAGCCACGTGGCTGACAGCCCGCCTCTGAACAGGCGGCCGGGGATAATTCATCAGGCTTATGTCTCTGCACAGTAGCTAAATTTACGGAATCGTTCTCCTGGCTGTAACGTCACCAAAAGTGAGCAGTGCCGTGGGGACTGGGGGTCCGGTCCCTGTTGCTATCAGATGCGGTGACTCCATGGGTGTTTTGATTGGTTGGGAATGGGCTCAGCAGGCTGTCACTATGGAAGGTATGAGACAGGCATCACCGTAGAATTGCCTCGGTTTGGGGTCTCAGGGAAAGCTCACCAGACCAGAGCGCCCAGCTTGGCCATTGCTCTGCATCCTGCCGTTAAACCGCGTTACAGCATGTGCCGTGGTAAAATTCTGGTAATCCTTGTCCTGGTCCCCTCATGTGATGTGAGGAGGAGGAAGGAGACGGGGAGAGGGGACCTTCCCCTGTGTTTGGGTAGGTGTTTGCCATCTGGGTTGGCAGGCAGTTTTTGTTTGGGCCAGGATGCTATTGAAGGGAACCCCTCTTGGCCCCATCAGAGGGGGAGCTTTGGAGGAGCGCTAATTGATGGCAGGAGCATAAACCCCCCACGATGTGTGCAGAGGCTGCCTGGAAGACTAGCCCTGACTTCCTGGGTCTCTCCATGGGGTGCTCTGTGGGTGTCTCAGCCTTTCCACATCCCAAAGGCAGCTCACTTGCGTGAACCTTAGCTGTGTGGTTTCTGGAAGAGTTAGGGCTCTGGGGTTTGCAGTCTTGCCTCCTCTCTCGGGGTCCTGGGATAGATGCTGGGGTCCTTGAATACATGTGCGGCCTTTCCCATCTGAGTCACTTCTTTTGTTTCGGAATTTCATAATGTTCTAATTTTTAAAATGATTTTATTTTTGATTATGCTGGGTCTTCTTTGCTTCATAGGCTGTTCTCTAGTTGAGGCAAACGGGGGCTCCTCTCGTTGAGCACGTGCTCTAGGCGCATGAGCTTCAGGCTCAGTAGGTGTGGCTCACAGGCTCTAGAACACAGGCTCAGTAGTTCTGGCAAGTGAGCTTAGTTGCTCTGAGGCATGTAGGATCTCTGGAGCAGGGTTCAGACCCATGTCTCCTTCATTGGCAAGTGGATTCTTTTCCACTGAGCCACCGGGGAAGCCCTGCTGATGAATTTTTAATTCCCCTTGCTTTTCTTCACTTGCTCATAAAAATCTCACATTTGGGATTTTACAGTTGGAAAGCCTGATGTATTCAAACCGGCATTACAAGTTCACCGTGAGGTGTTTGTAACTTTGGTTTTCATCTACAGGCCTGTTAAATGTGGGATCTTCAGACATGTGGTGGCCGATTTTGCCAGGTTAGGAACTTAACAGGGGGCTAAAGTAACTCATAGTAGTGGAGCAAAGTAGTTGCTTTTCAGGACTCGGTCCCTTTGTTCATGTGAGAAAAAGAAGACACCGCTTTCAAAAAAAGAGATTTTAAAAACAATGAAACCAAGTACTTTGCCATAAGCTAAGTCAGTCTCATTTTGTCAGCGGTCACTTAGCTGCTGTCTCTTTGCTGCCTCCTCACAGGGGGAGCTGACTGATGAGGCAAAATGTAAAAGTGCCGCAGGAGTGGGCAGGTGAAGCATTAAGAGTTGAGGGGAAAGGCAGTCATGTGTGACTAAAGGCATCAAGGCTGGCTTCCTGGAGGAGGTGGCATTTTCACTGAGCTCTGGAGGATGGATAGGGTTCTGATCTGGTGGCACCTGGGGCTGGCATTGTGTGAGGCAGAAACAGCGCCCAGTGGAAAATGTACAGTATGCACAGAACAGGGTAGCCCACAGCTTGACTTGCTGCCCACACGTGGTAGCTAATGCATTTCCTGGCTCCCACCTTTACCTGTGGGACTCCTGAGCATTGTCCTCAGCCCAGCTCACAAGCACGCCCCTCTGGGAAGTTTCCCGGCCTTGTCTGGGCAGAGTTTGGCAGTGTACCTGGTGCTGTGCTGTGTGACCTGTCCGTGCACGGCAAGGTGCTCTGTGTGTGGTTTCGACTCCCTGAACCCAAGACTTAAGGTGTGCTGTGTGTGTGTATGTGCATGCGCTTGCTGGATGCACACTCAAAGCAGCCATCACTCATGTTTCTGATTCTCAGTATTCGATAGGTCTTTGTGTTTCTCTGGCTGGGTGGAAGGCACGTTTTGCTGTCTGGACCATCCTGGTCTCCTTGGAAACCGTGAACATCCTCTTCCTCCTGGATGCCTCTCAGGAGTGTTTGTCTTAACTTCTCTGGGATCTCTCTCTTAATGGCTCTGAATTAACGGCTCCTTTTCAAACCCTCCTGGAGGGTCATTCCATGGACCTAAACTCATGGCATTTAGCAGCATATGTTTCTCCTTCCTGGCAAAATGTCAGATCATAAAATTGTTTCTTTCATTTGGCAAGAGAAAAAGATTTCTTTCTTCATGAAATCATTATTCTCAATCCAATAATCCCAGTGTTCTCAGTGGAAACTGAAGATAACCTTTGCCGCAGACACGGAAAGTGTTTGCACCCGGCAACTTTTCTGGGACCTTTTGTTTCTTCCACCAGCGGAGAAAGTGACCTTTCTATTTGAGCACACACAGAGGTTGGCAGGAGCCGTGGTAGCATTTTAAGCCTTTTCAGTGAGGCCCCTACATTGCCACAGGTGGTGGGTGAAAGTCTCTGGGATTCTTGAGCCTCTGTTTTCCAGGGACTGATGCTCTCGGAGCTGATCCTCCACCCCACCCCTCCCTTCCCACAGGGCTTCCTGCCTCTGGCCCCAGCACAGGCACCAGAGCTGCAAGCCAGCCTCTGCCGTCATCCCTGGGTTCCTCTGGCTGGGTTCATCTCTTCCCAGCTGATGGAGGCTTTGTACTTCCTGATGTGGGGTGATGGGGTACTGTTTGATTTGGAGTGGGTGATTTTTAAGAAGCCAGTAATCTGCATCATTTTTCACGGTGCATTGTGAATTGCCTCAGGAGAAAGGATAATTTTTTTTAGTGGATCTGTCATGTTCACAGTTCCATAACTGAAAAGAGATACTGTTGATCATACATTCTTTGTGGGAAGCCATGCCACAGGGTTAAAATGATTTAAGGTGAGAGAACCACATTTATAGAACCTTCTTTAAATTTATTTCTGGTTGTGCTGGGTCTTCATTGCTGCGCCGGCTTTCTCTAGTTGCAGCGACCGGGCTCTGTACGCTTTGTTCGGTGCACACGCTTCTTATCGCAGTGGCTTCTCTTGCTGGGGGCGCAGGCTGCAGCCACTTGGGCTTCAGTAGCTGTGAGTCGTGGGCCCTGGAGCACAGTCTCCGTATTCGTGGTGCAGGGGCTTAGTTGCTCTGTGGCTTGTGGGATCTTCCTGGACCAGGGATCAAACCACTGTCTCCTGCACTGGCAGGCGGATTCTTACCTTCTGTGCCACCAGGGAAATCCCAGAATCTTTTCAGAATGTTGGGAAAGCTTGCTCTTGGCCTGACCACTCTAGTAAAGAGAGTTCTGTCGTTTTGGTATATTATTCTTTGAAGGTTTCTTCCCTTTGGCATATCTTTAATTTTCTGCACCCAGTTAGGTATTGTCTTATTCATTTAAGCATTTTCTGCCATCTTCCCAACCAGGATAGTAACTGAATCTTCCATTACCCAACCACTCCCCAGTGTCTGTTTGTGGCCTAATAAAGTGAGGCTCCCTCATTACACACCCTGTCGTACGTGGGGGTGAAGTTTTGATGGGGGTATTTTAGAGCTTCTGTTTACTATTCTGCTGTTGACAGTTTTATGGCAGACAGCTTACTAAGAGTTTGTGGGTACACACACTTATTCTCAGAAGTGTCGAGGGGGTCATTTTGTGGGGTGGGGAGCTGAGCGGAGCTGAGTCCTCCTGTTCCAAGCCAAGGAAGGAGATCCTGGAGAAAAGCGCAGGCTCATTTTTTGAGGGCTTCCAAGACATTCGTCTGCCATGACTGGGGGTGTGCACTATTTATAAGTTCTGGATAGAGACTGGCTGGAAAGGAATTGGGAGGCCTGATCCCACAGGGACCTAAAGGAGCTCACTGAGTGATGCGCTGGAAATGAGCTTCAGTGAACACCAGCTCCGGGAGCCACCGGTCACCTCGGGCCTGAGGGACAGACCCGGTAGACTGAGGCATCCAGGCCTGCCCTGGGGTCCCCCCGAGCCCCTGCTATGCTGCCCCTCCGCCTCTGCCTCCCCTCCCCTCCACCCTCACCTCTCTCAGAGTCCCCCTCCTCCAGAGGGCAGTGACGGAGCTCCATCTTGTTATCCTCAGACTTAGCACCGCCGACATCCGTAAAGTGCAGGCATTCGGGAAACTGCAAAGCTCCCTTGGGAGGAGTGAGGTTTGAGCGAGTTTGGGAAGGAGGACGTTTGTAACTTGAAGCGCTGGCCCGTGTGAAGGCTGGTGACAGGAGGGATGACGAGGGCTCAGGTGACCCCTGGAGCCAGCCTGGAATGGCAGCCTGGGCCCTGTGTTGCGAGCAGTGTTCACTCATGGGGTTAAGCATTTATTTGTCACCGTGGGCTCAGTGAAGCCATGAGCCTGGGTGCTGGTCTTGTTTGCTGAGGGGATGCCGGGAGGTCCCACTGCTACCACGGCCACTCGCATAGCTGTGATCACATCTGAGTTCTGTGCACGCCAGGTGCCTCTGGAGCCTGCTGTCCCCGTCTTGTATCGTCCTTCCTGCCACACGGCAGAGCCCTGTCACCTGTGAAGCCTGCAGCGGGCACCCTCTCCTGTGTCCTGGGTTTTCCCCACTGGCTACATCTGTACTTGTCCTAAGAGGATTCTGGGAGGCAGGAGTGTCTTCCTTCCCCTTGGCTTCCTGGTTCTGAGAGCTTCTCTCACCCGTGACCCTTGGGAGCCAGTGCCCTGGCCTCCAGATGGCCCCTCGTCACTCCCTGTGTCCCCCCCNGTTCCACCAACACCGCCTCTTTGTTTTCCTGAAACACATAAGCACACTTCCACATTAGGACCTTTGCCTGGTCTTCTTGGTCTGGCACATTCACCTGCTAGATCTCTGAGTGACCTATTTCTCACTTGCTGAAGTGCTTGCCATATGTCACCTTTTCAATAAGGCTCCATTTAAAATCACAAAGCGTTCTCAATCCCCATTCCTATTAACTGCCTCTGTTTCTTTTAGCACTTGCCTTCTGCAAACTTACCGTGCAACTTACTCATTTATCATTTTCATTTTTGTGTTTTCACTAAAACATTCTATTCATGAATTACCTCTTGTTTCTAAAAAGTAGTATGGCACATTGTGTGAAAGTCACTCAGTCGTGTCCAACTCTTTGTGACCACAAAGGAATTCTCCAGCCCAGAACACTGGAGTGGGTACCCTTTCCCTTCTTCAGGGGATCTTTCCAACCCAGGGTTTGAACCCGGGTCTCCTGTATTGCAGGCAGATTCTTTACCAACTGAGCCACAAGGGAAGCCCAAGAATATTGGAGTGGGTAGCCTATCCCTTCTCCAGTGGATATTCCAGATGCAGGAATCAAACTGGGGTCTCCTGCATTGCAGACAGATTCTTTACCAGCTGAGCTTTCAGGAAAGCCCATGGCACATTATAAACTTATAATAAATACTTGTTGAGTGAAAGTGAATATTATATACATAGGCATAAACATATGCCTTAACTAAATATTGACTTAACTAAAAACACTTGGGCTTGCCTGGCAGCTGAGATGGTAAAGAATCTGCCTGCAATGCCAGAGACCCAGGATCATTCCTAAAAACACTGACTTAACTGAAAATTTATTTAACTCCAAATGCATATGTTGGAGAGAATAGAAGACAGGAAAACGCAAAGCAGAAGTGGATAATGTAAATTCTTATATTTCATTCTATATAGAAAATTTATATATATATATATATAACATCTGTGATATTGTGATTTATAATAAAAAATGTGTATATATTTGGCCTTCTTCCTTGTTTCTGGCACAGAGCTCCTAAAATCTAAGTACTGAGAGTCATAAATGTCTTTCATATTCATAACAAGTCCCTTTACATTAAAACTGAGTTTATATTATACAGTGATTTTTGGAAAGCCCCTAGATGAGGATAAGGGGAACCAGCCAAATTCGAAGGCTCGGTGTTTCAGCCTCACCCTCATGCTCAGGATGGGAGAGAGGCTGGAGATTGAATCAATTACCAATAGCTAGTGATTTCTTCATCATCCCCATATAGTGCAGCCTCCAAAAAACCCAAAAGGACAGGCTCCAGAGAGCTTGCAGGTTGGTGAACAGGTGGAGATTCACTGAGAGAGGGCATGAAAACCCCACACCCTTCCTACATACTTTGCCTTTTGCATCTCTTCCATTTTGCTGCTCTGAGGTTCTGTTATTTCACAGTAAATTAGCTATCTAGTAAGTAAAATGCTTCCCTGAGATCTGTGAACCATGCTAGCAAATAAATTTACCCAAAGGGGTATATGGGAAGCCCCTATCTATAGCCAGTCAGTTAGAGGCACTGGTGACAATCTAGTTTCGTGGTTGGCATGCGGCAGGGGGGGAAGTCCTGGAGGACTGAACTCTTAACATGTGGGATTTGATGATATCTTCAGGTAGATAGTGTCAGAATTGAGTTAAACTGTAGAACATCGAGCTGATATCACAGGATAATCTGATGTATAGAAAACCACATCCATATCTGGGGTTGGAAGTGAAGTAATATTCTGATAATACTGTGCTTACTATAAATGAAAACAATAGAGGTATTTCTCTGTAACATCTAAAAAATAATTCATTTAGAAAACAATATAAATATCTTATTTTTCTATAGGAAAAAATAAATATCAGAAGAAATGGCTGAAGGAGATGAAAATAATCAGCTCAAATAGTAAAACTGGGGGATATAAAGGAAAGAACAGCTAATTTTTATCATTCTATAAAATAATTACACATTTTTCCTTGAAATATCTATACTTCAATATAAGTTTTACATAGAACAATACTTCAACAATGCAATAAATAAACTTTAAATGTGTTGGGCTTAAGAGATTACTTTCCTTAAATCACATGATGCAAATCATTAAATTTCTAACAAGTAATGATCTGTCCTCTGATACACTTTAACATGACACAATACTAAGTGTAATAATCAAAGTTGGAAATATTGTTGATATAGTATGATAAAAATATGCATTTTGATGTCTGTCTTTTAAGGGTCTTATCATACTATGGCACATCATAAGGAGCCTCAAAGAAAGAAAAATAAGCTCTAATTTCATCTTCAATTGTGAAATTTTTTACAAAATCTTGAATATTCCTACTTATAGATTGGGAACAAAATGTTTATTATCTCAATTAGAGGGTTATTATGAAAAACCAATATAGTAAGATATATGAAAGCAATTTTATCACTTCAATGTACTATAGATTTATAAGCTATTATGCCAACAAATCCATTAAAGTTAATTAACATATGTGATGGTGAACTTATACTCCTGTCACCCCTATTAAGGCATTATTGCCCTACATATAGGACCATCAAATCTATCTAGATTTTCACATACTCTACTTTCAGTCCTACTCACTTTACTCTTACAGTCAGTGGCTCCCAAACATGAGCACATACCAGCATCATCTGAAGAGTTCATTAAAACTCAGATTTCTGGATCCTATCCCAGTGTTTCTAAATCAGTACTTTCAGGGGTGTCTGAAAACAACAGAATATTTTATGCTGTATGTGTCCCTTCAATTAAAAAAACTAAATTTTGTGTATGATTCTGAGGTAACATGTCATATTTCAAATTTTAAACCTGAAAGATACTTTGGTAATAACTGAATGCTATAATTTCTTAATCTGGGTTTCAGTATGTGGGTCAAATACTTTGAATTTACTACTTCAGTTCACTTCAGTTCAGTTGCTCAGTTGTGTCCAACTCTGCGACCCTATGAATCGCAGCACGCCAGGCCTCCCTGTCCATCACCAACTCCGGGAGTTCACTCAGACTATGACGGAGCTCCATCTTGTTATCCTCAGACTTAGCACCGCCGACATCCGTAAAGTGCAGGCATTCGGGAAACTGCAAAGCTCCCTTGGGAGGAGTGAGGTTTGAGCGAGTTTGGGAAGGAGGACGTTTGTAACTTGAAGCGCTGGCCCGTGTGAAGGCTGGTGACAGGAGGGATGACGAGGGCTCAGGTGACCCCTGGAGCCAGCCTGGAATGGCAGCCTGGGCCCTGTGTTGCGAGCAGTGTTCACTCATGGGGTTAAGCATTTATTTGTCACCGTGGGCTCAGTGAAGCCATGAGCCTGGGTGCTGGTCTTGTTTGCTGAGGGGATGCCGGGAGGTCCCACTGCTACCACGGCCACTCGCATAGCTGTGATCACATCTGAGTTCTGTGCACGCCAGGTGCCTCTGGAGCCTGCTGTCCCCGTCTTGTATCGTCCTTCCTGCCACACGGCAGAGCCCTGTCACCTGTGAAGCCTGCAGCGGGCACCCTCTCCTGTGTCCTGGGTTTTCCCCACTGGCTACATCTGTACTTGTCCTAAGAGGATTCTGGGAGGCAGGAGTGTCTTCCTTCCCCTTGGCTTCCTGGTTCTGAGAGCTTCTCTCACCCGTGACCCTTGGGAGCCAGTGCCCTGGCCTCCAGATGGCCCCTCGTCACTCCCTGTGTCCCCCCCCAGGTGGCCTCCGATCAGGAAACTGGCAGTCCAAGGGCAGTCGGAGTCTCTGAGCTTATTGACATGGTGTGAAGCCAGATGCTGCCGCTGGGACCCCAGCTGGGGTGCCAGACGCTTCCTGGAAACCGTCCTGCTCAGTTGGTCCTTCCCCCAGGTGTCGGGCCTTGTTTGTGTTGACACAGCCCTGGAAGGAGCTTCAGAGTTGATCAGTTCAGTTCAGTCGCTCAATTGTGTCTGACTCTTTGCGACCCTATGGACTGCCAGGCTTCCCTGTCCATCATCAACTCCCAGGAGCTTGCTCAAACTCATGTCCATTGAGTCGGTGATGCCATCCAACCATCTCATCCTCTGGCATCCCCTTCTCCTTTCGCCTTCAATCTTTCCACCATCAGGGTCTTTTCCAGTGAGTCAGTTCTTCGCATCAGGTGGCCAAAGTATTGGAGTTTCAGCTTTAGCATCAGTCCTTCCCATGAATATTCAGGACTGATTTCCTTTAGGATGGACTGGTTGGATCTCCTTGCAGTCGAAAGGACTCTCAAGAGTCTTCTCCAACACCACTGTTCAAAACTATCAGTTTCTCCTAAATTTCAGGTTTGCAGCCTGGATGAGGTCCAGTGGGCTCTTTCCCCTTTGACGTTACAAAGCCCTTTCTAGCCCAGCCCCTTGCTGCTGAGAATCCAAGTGCTGCCACCCTCCTCTGACCTACTTTTGTGACTTTTCTTTTCGTTTGTTTAAAGTGGTTAGCAACGAGGTCCTTCCAAGATGCAGTTAGTGCAGTTTCACTTGGGAAAAGGGAAATCTGGGGTTTCCCCCACATCTTATCCTAGCATCTCAGACCAAATCTAAAGGAGATGCAGGCCAGAGAAGGGAGGGGTGTACAAAGTCTGCCCTGGATCTCGGTGCTTAAATCCCCCTCGCCTGCACCCTCCCCCTTCACTGGCCCTAGCCCAGTTCTCTGCGGAGGGAGGGGGGGTCTCTGTGATGGCGGTGCCCCAGGTCTGATTCTTCCGTCTGCTGTCAGGCCACAAGAAGGATGGGGTGACAAGAAAGGCCGCAAGGCTTGTGTGTGCCCTCGTCCCTCATTGCGGCCTCAGGATGTGACAGTGGCCTTTGTTTCTGCCTTCGCAGAAGCCCGCGTGGCACCAGGAAGGCTTGTTGGCAAATTTGAGGACTGCTCAGAGCACATCTCCATACTCGTCCACCCCTGCAGCCAGCGGGGCTGTGACCATCGCCCGCCCAGCAGGCCAGTGTCAGCTGCGGCCTCCACAGTGGCCTTCTGTTCTGAGTAGCAGGCGGGAGGGTCCATTCGTCAACAGCCTCCTCACGTCCCCACTAGATGAGGGCCTGGCCCGTTGCCCTGGAGGCCCCGCCACCCCGAGGAGACGCATTTGCTTAGCTCCCCTGTCTCTGGTGTTGTGGAGCATGACGGCCACCAGCCACGCATGGCTGGAGCGGCCTCCAGAATATGGCTGGTGTGTGACAGAGGAAGTGAATTTTTCATTTACTTAGATTGAAAACACGATACTGGATATTGGAAGAATTGTGTGTTTGGAACAACTTGGGTGTGCGAATCTACTTATTCAGATCATGTTTCCAATGACAATTTGGCATTCAAATTCCAATGTGCTATGAGTGTAAACTACACAGTGGATTTCAAAGACTTAGTGTGAAAAAAAGTGTGAAATCATCTCTGTCATGGTTTTATGTTGGTTCGGTGGCAAAGCAATAATATTTTGGAAATGTTGGTTTAATTAAGGTATATTATTTGTATGTTGTCATTTGTTTCTTTTTACTTTTCTTTTTTTTGATTGGGGGATAATAGCTTTACAGTATTGTGTTGGCTTCTGCCATACATCAGCATGAATCAGCCTCAGGTATAAAGAACATTCGAAATGAACGTTTCTCATGTATTTCTGCTAGACAATTCTCACCGTGGTACTCAAACCTCGGAGGCTGTTTTTGCTGGAATACGATTAATGGTCCTTCGGGGGGAACAGTTAAGATCTTAGAGGTATTTTGGGCCACAGGATTAAATCTTAGGAGACCCATGAGGCTTTGAAAGGAACACATCAATAAAACATTGTTCATGAAACATTACTTCCTAACTGTGCAAGTGATAAGTATTGTGGGAAAATTAGAAAGCCCAGATTAGATAAAATTAAACATCCAGTTTTAGAAGGAGAATACATGGATTTCCCAGCAGTATTTTCCAGCAGTGTTTCCAGCAGTCTTTTGCTTAGGTTATCATTAGCGTAAAAATTCAGCTTTACATTATTGAAGAGACCTTCAAGATGATTTCACATTCTGTATCTGCTTCATAACAAACTGTGGAAAATTCTTAAAGAGATGGGAATACCAGACCACCAGACCTGCCTCCTGAGAAACCTGTATGTAGATCAAGAAGCAACAGTTAGAAACGAACATGGAACAACAGACTGGTTCCAAATTGGAAAAGGAGTGTATTAAGGCTGTATACTGTCACTCTGTTTATTTAACTTACATGCAGAGTACATCATGCAGAGCGCCAGGCTGCATGAAGCTCAAGCTGGAATCAGGATTGCCAGGAGAAATATCAGTAACTTCAGATATGCAGATGACACCAACCTAATGGCAGAAAGGGAAGGGGAACTAAAGAGCCTCTTGATGAAGGTGAAGGAGGACAGTGAAAAAGCTGCTTTAAAACTCAGCATTCCAAAAACTGAGATCATGGCATCCAGTCCCATCACTTCGTGGCAAATAAATGGGGAAACAGTGGAAACAGTGACAGACTTTAATTTTGGGGGCTCCAAAATCACTGCAGATGGTGACTGCAGCCATGAAATTAAAAGATGCTTACTCCTTGGAAGAAAAGTTATGACCAACCTAGACAACTTATTAAAAAGCAGAGACATCACTTTGCCAACAAAGGTCTGTCTAATCAAAGCTATGGTTTATCCAGTAGTCAAGTATGGATGTGAGAGTTGTACCATAAAAAAGGCTGAATGCTAACGAATGGATGTTGTTGTTTTTGAACTGTGGTGTTGGAGAAGACTCTTGAGAGTCCCTTGGACAGTAGGGAGATCAAACCAGCCGATCCTAAAGGAAATCACTCCTAAATATTCTTTGGAAGGACTGAAGCTAAAGCTCCAATACTTTGGCCACTTGATACAAAGAGCTGACTCATTGGAAAAGACCCTGATGCAGGGAAAGGTTGAAGGCAGGAAAAGGGGCCGACAGAGAGTGAGATGGTTGGATGGCACCATCAACTCAATGGACATGAGTTTGAGCAAACTCTGGGAAGTAGTGAAGGACAGGGAAGCCTGGGGTGCTGCAGTCCATGGGGTCGCAAAGAGCCAGACACGACTGAGTGAGTGAACAACGGCAACAAATTTCCTTTATAAACATGTGTACCTTCTTCAAGCACCCTGATAATAGAGCGGGTGCTCCAGACACTTGCACCACAGCAGAGCAGAGACCAGCCAGGACTCCAGAAGGGAATGTAGTTGGTTGACAGTGATAACAAGGAAGTCTTCTAGAAGTTGGGCTGAGCACTCGAGTTTAGCATTGAGACCGGATAGGGACTCCATGACATTGCTAGCAATGTTATTATGTATTGAATGTCCGTCCCCAAGTTAAAGTGACTTAGTTTTGATGTGACTGAGAAGCTCTTGGTGGTTTAGTCCCTAAGCCAGTCTGACCCTTGGCCGCCCCATAGACTGTATACTGGAGTGGGTTGCCATTTCCTTCTCCAGGAGATCTTCCCAGTTCAGAGGTTGAACCGGGGCTGTTGCGTTGCAGACAGATTCTTTACTGCCTGAGCCACCAGGGAAGCCGTGACAGAACGGCTGACTTGGCTGGGAGTCCTTCCTTTTGCTGGAAGTGGATTTATCTGATTTTACTGGCTGTGTGTGTTTTGCCTGAGGGTGCTGCTGCGGAATCCTTTGGTGAGCACATCCAGTTGAGAGACTCCCTTGACTTTTCCAAGCCCTGAAGGAAGGCTGAGGCTGTTACACAACGCAGACTCTGCCCAGCACTGAGGCTTGGCTTGAGAAAACACTGGCCGTCTCAGATGCAGTGACATGTGACCTCAGATAGTAAAGAAAGATGTCCTCCAACACTGAGCACAGAGGGGCCCGGAGTGTTTGGGAGTGGGGTACACCTCCTCAATTTCTGGTGGCAGCCATGGAAAGATAACAAGGAGGGTGGAGCAGTTCATTTTGCACATTCTGTTGTCGACTTTAAAAACATGCACTGAGTCTGATAATTAACTTTTTCTTGGGGCAGAGTGAGGACTGCAGCCCCCGAGACGGCACCTCAGATAGCTCTGAGAAGCTGCTCCGAAGAGGCGGGGCGGTGGCGGGGGAGGTCAGAGTATACGTGATTTGGGGGAAGGCAGAGTACACACAGTCAAGCACATATTTTTCCAGAAGGCTTCTGCTAGTCTGGTGAAGCTTTCTGCTAGTCATGAGGAACAGTTGTCACTGTGAAGGATTTTTGTGCTTTTCTAGACATGGGGAGATACAAGAATTGGGCTCAGAAAATCAGCTCCTGAAAATACCTAACCAGTTTTTCCCCCAAGCACAGAGTGCCTCCCTTCTCCTCTCCACCCCAAACGCCTTTCAGGGGGTGTTGGAAATCAGCAGCTGCAGCAGCATGGGATTTAATCCTTGTAGAGGTTAATGGCAAGTGCCAGTCTATAGCTGGCACTGTGAAGGTGTCGGCCTCTCCTGGCGAGCTTGCCAAGGCCGCCATTCCCATCTGAGGATTCAGAGAGCTCTGAGGTGATCAGCTGGGCCCTGTGGGATTAGCCGATTGTGTTCACTGTCCCCTTTTAATTCATCAGTGCTGGTTGGCAGTGTCCTGAGTTCAGAGAGTCTTCACACCGTGTGGTAGAGTGACTGCTGGAAAAAAAAGTTGTCTCTCAATGGAAACTTTTTTTTTTTTTTAAGGCATAAGCAGAGCTTTGTTGGTCAAGAGTTTCTATGGTGACCACTTTTGCAAGATCAAGAATATTACTGAATCCTACTGCCTTGCTTGTCTTCTGTAGAATTAGATGTTTTATCTTCTGGGTTTGTGAGAAACAAGGCACATCTGGGCAGGGAAGACCAACCTGCCCTGAGAAGTACTCTGGGAAATGTGAGCGGAGGGCCAGCACTCTCGGAGGGAACTTGTTAAAACCCCCACGACAGGGGGCATGTCGATGGCTGGTGCCTGGGCCTTCCTTCAGGGGCCCTTGGTGTGAGGGCAGGAGGCCAGGCATCTCCTGTGTGCCACGTCTCTGGGGGTGTGTGGTGGGGGTTGCTGCAGATTAGCTCTGACTTATCCCTCCCCCAGGGAAGGACTGCGTGCTCCAGTCCATGGGGTCACAGAGAGTTGGACACGACTGAGTGACCGAGCAAAAGGGAAGTCACTGCTGAAAAAAGAGAAGTCTCTTTATTTACAGCTTGTGCCAAAGACCTACTGAGTGCCAGAATCCTGAATTGTCAGCTTGTAACATCTCTTTTAATGTTTCAAAGTGAAAGCGAAAATCACTCAGTGGTGTCCGACTCTTTGCGACCTCATGGACTATACAGTCCATGGAATTCTCCAGGCCAGAATACTGGAGTGGGTAGCCTTTCCCTTCTCCAGGGGATCTTCCCAACCCAGGGATCAAACCCAGGTCTCCTGCATTGCAGGCAGATTCTTTACCAGCTGAGCCACAAGGGAAGCCCTTTTAATGTTTATTCTGCATTTTTTAGTTGCGCAAGCAAATCATACAACAAAAATAAAGACATCCTTTGAAAGAAACTCACTGCTAGTCCACTGATATAATATCTAATATATCTTCTTTTCCCCCGAAGTCTCTGTACACATGCAGACATAATTTTTATTTAGTAATAATCTAGGCAGAAGCACAGTTAGCTGTTTTGACTTTTCATTTATTTATATCCTACATTTTCCTTCCTATTATATAATACAGTATTTTCATAGCAACTGTTTTCATAATGGCTGCACACTCCAGTTGCTTGCTACACTGTAATTTTCTTAATCAGCCTTTATTTTGTTTTCTGTTCTTAATGGCATCCTTTCCCCTTTGTTTCCATAGGAAGTTCTCCAGCAGCTGATCGTCATGAATTTGCCTAATGTCTTGATGATTGGCAAAGACCCGCTGTCTGGTGAGTGGAGGCCGCCCTCACCCCCTGTGGAGCCTGGGCTGTGCCCTGGGCAGCTGTTGGGGGCAGAGTTCTGGCTGCCAGCCTGGAGCCAGCACAGTGAAAACATGTGCTCATTTGCTCCAAGAGCACGTTTCTTCCTTAAGAATATATCCTCATGACCCCTCAGGTGGGAGTTCCAAGGCAGGCAAGGCCACTGCTTCCTTGGTCTGTGGGGCTTAAGTAATATGGTGCCCCCCTCACCACCCAGGGGTCTATCCTCGTAGCATCATGGGATGTGGTCCCTATTGACAAGAAAAAATCTTTGAAAGAGAAAGTGTTAGTCACTCAGTCGTGTCTGACTCTTTTCGACCCTATGTGCTGTAACCCACCAGGCTCCTCTGTCCATGGGGATTCTCCAGGCAAGAACACTGGAGTGGGTTGCCATGCTCTCCTCCAGGGGATCTTCCTGACCCAGGGATCGAATCCAGGTCCCCTGTCTTGAAGACAGATCCTTGAGCCTCTGAGCCGCCAGGGAGAGAATCTTTGGAGGNCAGGCTCCTCTGTCCATGGGGATTCTCCAGGCAAGAACACTGGAGTGGGTTGCCATGCTCTCCTCCAGGGGATCTTCCTGACCCAGGGATCGAATCCAGGTCCCCTGTCTTGAAGACAGATCCTTGAGCCTCTGAGCCGCCAGGGAGAGAATCTTTGGAGGGAACTAACGTCCCTTCCACTGGCATCCTGTGCTGCTTTATTTGCCCCATGCATATTCCACTGGGACCCCCTGTCATGCGTCCGTTCTCACATCTCCCACTGGTCTCTGGGGCCCAAGTGGGTAAGGTCCTAAGTCCTGGTCGTGGACACTTGGTATGACTTTGAAAGACTGAAATGTCCTCCCGGACACCTTAGAGAAAGCCAGAGCTTAGCTCCAACCTGAGGGTTAACGCACTGTGAGTTGAACGGGGTGATGCCTTTCCTCCCCTTCACGGTCTTGTGCGTTGACCTGCACCTGTGGCTCGTGGATGGAAACTTGTGGGCCCCAGGGACAGATGTGCCTGCTGGCTGGGACTCCCCTGGTTCCCGTGGAGACCTTGGGAGCCTCCGGGACTGGGTGTGGGGGATGCGGGAAGGATCCCACCAGGAGAGACTTTCGCGGGAGGAGCTGAAGCTCGCCTCTGCGGGTACCTCCTCACCCTGCTCTCACAGGAGCCTGTCCACGTGAGCTCAGGTCATCTGGAGCGCAGAGGAGCAGTACATCTTGTAACCCGCCAAGGATGTTCCTCGTTGAGGAGCCCTGGCCCTGGAAGCAGCAGCAGCAGCTTCTGGGGGCACTGGGTCAGGGGAAGCTGAGCATGAAATCACTTTGTCGTGAGGAGGGGTCCTTCTTGGACCCCCACTCCCCTGTTCTCTGCAAGAGCCCAAGGAATGGGTTTCTTTGATCTGTTCGTCTCCAGTGCCACGGGCCCATGAGCATCACATTGGCTCTTCAGGATACACCCGGACCCACCTGGCGGCCCCTGGCAGTAACGCCCTTCTCTCCTTGATGTGTCAGTAACAGGGAGCCCTTGGTTTGTGCTGTCCCCGGCTCTGCCCCGGGGCTGTTTGTTTTCTGGCTTTATATCATGGTTCCCCCAGGTATAAGGAAATGGCAGCCCACTCCAGCATTCTTGCCTGGAGAACCCCATGCACAGAGGAGCCTGGGAGGTTACAGTCCGTGGGGTTGCAAGAGTCAGACTTGACTTATGATTAAACCACCAGGTAGGGGATGCCAGATGCAGCCCCGGGCACCGGGGACAGCTGGGACTCTCTCGTGTTTCAGCAGTAGCATGAGGAAAATGAGGGTCTGCTTTGCTTAGCAGAGCTGTGCTGCTTGTCCTGCCTTATCTGGGGGGCTGGTATTGAGAGAGGGGCGCCCAGAGAGGCTGTGGTTCAGGCGTAGTTCTGCTGTTGCGTCTGCTCTAGAGACAGCATTGTCGGAAGAGGAGAGGAAAGCAGAGGAGCAGGAAAGGACACTCCCTGCTTGAACCCTGGGGACCCAGCGTGTGCTGGGCGCCGGGCGTGTGTTTAGACATGGAAGTGAAAATGTGCTCTGGGGTGTGGCCGTGCCGTCACATTTACAGACGAGAGAATGGCAGGTCACCGGGCTGAAGTGACAAGCCCTCAGCCACTTACCTCATGAGCAGAGGGGAGTGGGAGTCTGTTCCGCCTAAACCCTGGGCCTGAGCTCTGGTCCACGTCACACATGAACACGTGTCAGGCAGTTGCCAGTGCTTAACCGTTTCGACCTACAAAGGCGACAGTGATGTATGGGTTCATCTGGTGGTTCAGATGGTAAAAAAAATCTGCCTGCAATGCAGGAGACCCAGGTTTGATCCCTGGGTCGGGAAGATGCCCTGGAGGAGGGAATGGCAACCCCCTCCAAGATCTTGCCTGGAGAACCCGCGTGGACAGAGCAGCCTGGTGGGCTACAGTCCATGGGGTCACAAAGAGTTGGACACAACTGAGCGACTAGCATTTAAGAGTCAGTCTCGTGCTAAGCACGGCTTGCTCCCCCACGGTGTCACCCATCACCCTGTCACGCTGCGCGGTTTGCCACCTTCCTGCATCGGCCCCTCCCTTCCTATTGCTATCTGGCATCCTGCCCTCAGGGGGGCCCCTTCTCCAGAAGGCACCTCTGCTCACCAGAACCCTGGCTCCAGCCCTGCCTTCAGAGCCTCTCTGTTCCAGCCTCTGAACCACACAAGGAGAGAGACTGTCCACATGCAAGGAACCCAGGTCCCACCTCGGGTCTGGCAGTGAACAGAAACACCTGTGAAGATGTGGACACTGATTTTTAAATAGCTTTATTAAGGTATAATTTGCATACCATGAAATTAACCTTTTTTGGCCACTCCACATGGCATGTGGGATCTTCCCCCACTGGGGATCAAACCTGTGCCCCCTGCATTGGAAGCGTGAAATCTTAGTTACTGGACCGTCAGGGAAGACTGAAATTCACCTATTTTAAGTATACAGTTTAGTGATTTTTTTTCTCCCATAAATGTACAGAGTGGTGCAGCCTTCCTCACAATCCAGTTTGAGAACACTCTCGGGAAGCTGATTTTAAACTTAGTTTAAAATTTAAACGGATTTTGAACTCAGTCGTGTCTGACTCTTTGCAACCCATGGACTGTAGCCCACCAGGCTCCTCTGTCCATGGGGATTCTCCAGGCAATACTGGAGTGGGTTGCCATGCTCTCCTCCAGGGGATCTTCCTGACCCAGGGATGGAACCCAGGTCTCCTGCATTGCAGGCGGATTCTTTACCGTCTCAGCCACCAGGGAAGCCCTTTAAACTGACAGGTGAATGGAATGTCTCCAAGTCCCTAGGGCCGTATGGAATCAATGTATATCAGTCGAAGAGGTTCCGGCCCCAGTTCGATGGAGAAGTTAAGATGAGACGGGACCTCTGGGAAAGTTAAGGATGAGAATTCCACCCCGTGCGGCAATCTCAGAGGGCCCGGGGCAGGCAGGGCTGACTGACAAAGGCGGCTTCTTCGGGCTCTGCCAAGAGGGGCGGGGCCACCTCCCCCAGAGCGAGGCTGGAGGCATGAGAGCTGGGAGCACGGAGGGATGAGAGCTGGGAGCACGCATGGATAGGTTTTGACAGGAGTCTCAGGGGGACTCTGAGAGCAGGGGTAGGCACCTGCAAGAAGACGCAAACACGAGGGCCCGAGACGCATTTGTAGGATGGTGTTCTCTGTTTTAAATTTTAAAAGTAGGTGGGTGAAGCATTTGGGGTTTCATTTAAAGAACAAAGTTGGTTTCTTTCTTGTGTGGTTGCCTAAACAAATTTTGTCACCCAGCTCAGGAGCACACCTGTGTTCTTTTTAGCTGATGCTGACACTGTACCGTCATTTATAACATTTCAGTTTGGGGTTATCTTTCGGTTTTGGTAAATGCACCTCCATGGAGAGAGAGACACACACACACACACAGACACTGAATGATTGGGGTTATTTTTCGGTTTTGGTAAATACACCTCATTGGAGAGACAGACAGACAGATACACACAGTGACACTGAATGATCCCAGAACACCAATCACTTGTCCCCCTCCCTCTGACCTAAAAAAGGGAGATGTCACGACTCACACTATGAGATGTTTCTGTATGTCTGTCATCCCACACTCACCAGACAAAGGATGTTCTCTTTTTTCCTACCTCAGGTGGGATTCAAGGGCAGTTCAGTGAACATGAGAAAACACTTCATATATTTAAAAATCTGTCCTCAGTGGCTGCCCTCCTGGCCTCCAGTCTCCATTTTCTGTTTTCCTGTTTGTACCTCGAATCATCTCTGGGTTTCCTCTCTGACTGTGTGTGGTTTTGCTACCATCTCCTTGGATACCTGTCCCTGGGGAAGCATCTTGTCTGGCGCCTCATTACTGTAGACCCCACTTCTTGGAGCCTGGCCTGGGGTCCCATGGACCCTGCTGTAGCCCTCTCACATTCATCCACGGGTGCACAGCAGAAGAGCCTTCCCCGGCGGCCGGGCCGAGTGCAGACTGCTGGGACTGGTGATGCAGGCTATCCTTCGTCTCGTTCCCAGGTGGCCACGTCTGATCCTTCTCTCTGACCCCGCTCCCATGCCTCAGGCAGGTGTCCCGGCTCTACCTGCACCAGAGCCGCACTCTTCTCTCCTCCTGCCCCGCTGGCCCCCTGGTTCCAGCCTCCACTATCCTTCTCCTGGCTAGCACCTGGGTGGCCTTCTAACTCTGTTCCCTTGGCCTGGAATGCTTTTCCCAGATATTCACAGGAATCACTTCAGTCGCTCAGTCGTGTCCCACTCCCTGCAACCCTATGGACTGCAGCACACCAGGCTTCCCTATCCATCACCAACTCCTGGACCTTACTCAGACTCAAGTACATTGAGTTGATGATGCCATCCAACCATCTCATCCTCTCTTGTACCCTTTCTTTCCCTCCTTCAATCTTTCTCAGCATCAGGGTCTTTTCAAATGAGTCAGTTCTTTGCATCAGGTGGCCAAAGTATTGGAGTTTCAGCTTCAGCATCAGTTTTTTCAATGAATATTCAGGAGTGATCTCCTTTAGGATGGACTGGTTGGATCTCCTTGCAGTCCAAGGGACTCTCAAGAGTCTTCTCCAACACCACAGTTCAAAAGCATCAATTCTTTGGCGCTCAGCTTTCGTTATGGTCCAGCTCTCACATCCATATGTGACTGCTGGAAAAAGGAATAGATCCTTCAAGTTGTTGTTTGAATGTCACCTTCTCAGTGCACCCCGTCCTGATGACCTCCCTGTGTGGAGCTGTGTCCTCCTTCTCCCTGGGACTTCCTGTTCTCTCATCCTGCTTTGCCTTTTCTTTCATAACATTTATCACCCTCCATGATGCTCTCTCGTTTACTTATTTTTCCCTGTCTGCTGCATTGCTTGTTTTTTTTTTCCCCCCATTGCTTGTTTTCTCCCCCTCTAGGATGTAATCTGTCACGAAGGCAGGGATCTTAGGGGATTTGTTGTTGTTGCCAAAGTTTTGTGTGGTTTGGGGTCTTTTTTTTTTAATAGTTTTTATTGGCTGATTGATTGGCTCTACCATGTCTTGCTTGTGGCATGTGGGATCTTCGATCTTTGTTGCAGCATGCCAAAATCTCAGCCACCGGGCCACCAGGGAGGTCCCCGCCAGTATCTTCTAAGTATCTAGAGCAGTGCCTGGCACACAGTAGGTGCCAAATAAATAGAGCATAAGTGCTGGAAGCGGGCTTTATCGACTTGTCTGTCCTGTCCCCACTTCCCTCTTCCATCAAGCTAGTGCTCCTTACTGATGTTAGCCACACACTCCCACAGATAAAACTGCCAAGTGTCAGTAGTCAGGGTCAAGTGAGAGTCGACCTCTGCTCAGCACCACGTGTGCGGCTGTCCCAGGCTGGTGATGCTGCACTGGAAGCTGCTCGCACCCTTGCCTGACTGGCTATGCTTCCGTGAAACATGTTTACCTGGTTTATTGAAGAGTGTATTCTACATGAGAACCAAGGGACCCCAGTGTCTGCAGCATCTGTAAAGTGCTTGCCAGAGCGCCACGCCCTGATTTCTCTGCAGCCAGGCTTGTCACCGTGCCACGCACATGAAAAAGACTAGATTGCTCTGACAGGAAGCCAGGGTGTTAGCAAATTAATTTCTGTGATGAATCATAGAGCAGTCGTGCTGGAAGAGGGCACTGTGTTGTCTTCCAAGGTTTGTATCCAAGCGCGGTAGTGGGTTTCAGACTTGTGAATTGCTGGTCGCTCCCAAGCTGTTTAGAATGGAAAGGCAGGAGCCATGTAGGTACAGAAACCCAGCCCAGAGAGGGGAGGGAACTCATTCAGAGGCACCGAGTGTGGCGGTCCTATAGGTAAGGGATGCAGAGATGTGCATATCATCATAAGTCATGCAGATGGTTATATATGACCCACCATCATCATTATTCTGCCTGGGGTTTCTCAAGTTCTAAATGCCAGGCAAGATTCGTGGGTCCCTGGAGGGGCTGACCCTGTGTTTGCACCCTGTAGGGTCCTGTCTGTGAATACAGCCGAGACCTTGGAGGGTAGCCTTGGGGAATCCGTTCTTTGCTGTTCAGAGATCTGGTCCTCGTCCTCAGTCTTTTCGCTCTCACCACAGTTTCAGAAGGGGCTTCCAGGGACAGGGGAAGCCCCTTGAGGAGTCAGGGAATCTGTGCCCACTGATGCTGTGAACGTGCTTCCTTCACAGCTCGTGCAGGCCTCTCTTCTGCTGCTCCAGCTGAAGGAACCAGAAGGCTGATTTCTGACCCTCCCAGATAGAAGATGAGAGCGCCCTTGCTTTCTTCCTCCTCCGAGTGGCACCCCTAGGCCAGAGGCTCAGAGGAGCTCAGCCCAAGCCAGCCTCAGGCTCTCCCTGTAAAATGCCCACTGTGGGTCCAGGGGCTGCGGAGATGAACAGGCTGTGTCTGCTCATGGCGCCCCTAGTCTGCGTTGGGGCAAGAAGGGAGGAAGATGGGGTCCATCACTAGCCTGCTCCAGGGCAAGAAGTAGTGTGAGTGTGCTTCCCGCAGAATACACAGCGGGTAATAAGTTCTTCCCTGGGCAGGTCAGGAAGGCTTCCTGGAGGAGGTGGTATGTGGCAGAGCCTCAAGGAACTCTGAACAGAGCAGCAGAGCGTGAGTGTCCAGGTGGGATGAGCTTGGAGGAGGGGGAATGTGCCGGCAGTCCCAGGAGGAGCAGCGAGCCCAGGGCACAGGGAGGAAGTGTTCTGTCACGGCTGAAGTTTAGGTTTCAAAGGCCAGAGGGAAACGGAACTCCTGAGACTCCTTGGAATTTAATATTTAACCCTCTCAGTGTTTACTTTGCTCACTTGTCAAGGACGTCCTTGAAGTGCTTCTCGGATCCCATAGAAACCTTCCCTCAAGGCACAGCTCTGCCTTTGATGACGAGCTGGAACCTCCGAGGGCCGGTGTGCCAGGGGGCTGGCTCACCTCCAGCCCTGCGACAGGGAGAGGGCTCCAGGTCTGGTTGATTATGAGCAGTCTTCCTGCCTCGAGATTGTTCTTTGAGACAGCAGGCGGCTGTCTTCCCTCCCCAGCCACCACCCGCCCTGGCCTGCGCCCAGCACCCTACTTGCCAAGCAACATTGGGGAGTCAAGGATCTGCCCTTAGAGGCTAACCAGCAATGCAGTTCTTTTCTCCCAAACTTGAGCTGTTTTTTTTAGTTCTCCTGAATTCTTACCCCATGTGTGTATTTTTATGTTTGCATTTGCAAAAGCCTTAGGCCTGTTAGGATTTCCCAGGTGGCGCTAGTGGTAAAGAACCCACCTGGCAATGCAGGAGATGTGAGACACAGGTTCGATCCCTGGGTCGGGAAGATCCCCTGGAGGAGAGCGTGGCTACCCGCTCCAGTGTTCGTGCCTGGAAAATCCCATGGACAGAGGAGCCTGCGGGGCTACAGTTCATGGGATCACAGAAAGTCGGACACAACTGAGTGATTTGGTGCACTCACATAGGTCCTGCAAATGAGGAGGGAAGAAGTTAGTAGATACAAGTTCATCTTGTGGGCCTTGATCCTATTCGTGTTTCCTGTTCATTCTTGAGGGAACAGGTTCAGAAAATTGCCCACACACGAGTTTATGTGGCGTGGCTCGCAGCCTGCTTCTTCAGCTCTGTGCTGCCTGCTGGACTCAGAAATGAGTCTCCAGTCCATCCAGAGCAAGGGGGTGCTGGGCGCTGGAGCCGAGAGCCAGCACTTGGCTCTTCCAGGAACGTGAAGTGCTTGAGTAACACTACCAAGCCCAGCGAGCGTTCAGGCGCGGCCGGATGCTGGCCTTTGGAGCAGCCGCAAGACCTGCCTGGAAACCAGACTTTGTTTGGTCGCCTCCTAGCGATGGGCCGTACACAGAGAGGGACTCCCTGGCTGCGTGAGCGCGCATGGCATCCACCGGGTCTGCTCTCTGTGGCTGTGGCCGTCCGAGGAGGAGGGATGAGCTGTTATTTGTCAAAGGTCTCTGTGTTCCCCGATGATATCTGGGCTTTGTGCTTTCCGCCTGATGCATGGTGGGGGGACCCTTTCCCTGACTGCCTCTGCCATCTCCTCACCTCCAGCCAGTGCAGCCTCTGCTTTCTTGGGGTTCATTCTGCCTTTCTGATCCTCAGTTGTTTGGTGCTGGGAAACGAATTAGCTCTCAGCTTCTGTGCCCCGGGCAGGCTGGGCTTGGGAGTCATTTCTGGCAGTGCCGATCTGAGGGGCTTGATGTGACTGTTTCAGATCATCTCTGTGACCGGGGAACCTGGGCAGAGGTTCTCGTTACCCGCACGAGGTGGTGGGGGGATCCCTGTGGATAGGGGCAGATTTGGGCCAGGTGCAGGAGAGATGTGGGGATAAGGGGGGGTCACTGGTCAGAGTGCACTCTGGAGCACCCCTGCAACTCAGTGCCTGCAGAGTCCACCTGTGATAAACATTTGTTGAATGACTAATAAATGGGGGCGTGCCTGATGGGCGTCACAAGTGTAATGTTCCAGGTGTAAGAGATCTCGAGGAGGGTTTCGCAGGAGTCGCCCTCCAGGCTGTGAGGTGGTATGTAGAGGTGCCCGTCTCCTACCCCGTGACCCAGGACAGGTATTAATGGAGGGTCCCCATGGGCCCATACTGTTCCTTATGGAACCCAAAGTAGCCTTGTTAAAGTAATAACAGGTCTTCTCAGTGTAAGCAGAGCCCCCAGGAGGCCCCACAGAGCTGTGCCCGTGTGGGTGAGTCTTGAGATGTCATTACTACCTTGAGGAGAAGCAAGGTCATGTTGAGTGCAGTGCTATTTTCAAATCAGTGAGACAGCCCCCATAATCATCATATGAAATGACTGGTTTTAAACTGAGAAACCAGGGAAAGCACAGTGAGCGGTTCACCCCAGCACATAAGGTAGCAGAGAACAGAATGTAGAATTATTAAGAAAAATGTGTGTGTGGGGGGGCGGGGTGTCTCCATCCCAACAAGAAAGCAAATGAAAGCTGCGTTCTCTTTATTCTTCTACCCGGACATGATGTTCACAGTTACCTGCAGACCCTGGCTGAAATGCCTGCCCCGTGGCACTGGGATCAGAAGCTAAGCCAAAGGGAGCCCCGCTCTGCAAGGAAATGCACAGAAATAGCAGCGGTTTCGGGGAGGGGGCGGTAGCGAGTTAGGAGCGAGCAGGTGGTGACCAAACCTCAGATCTGTAGCTCAGCCTGTCTGAGCCTCTTCTTGTTTGTAAAATGCAGATAATACCAGCCTTTGGGAATTGCTCTGGGGATTAAGTCAAATGATAGAGTGTTATATGAAAGGACTGGAATGGTCTGTAGCTGCGAGGGCACACGGGGAGGGCAGGATTAACTCCAGTGGGTCAGTCCTTCCAGGTTGTGAAGGGTTCAGCCCTCAGCCTGGCTCAAGACTCACGGACCCAGAGGCCTCTGTGGTAGCGGGGTCTTTGTGGGTAAGTCACTGTACCTTCCAGCCTCAGCAGGACAGTGTGCAGTTTGCAGCAGGAAGAGCTTGCTCTTGGAAGGGGTTGTTTGCCTTCCTTTATCTAAATCCCTGCCTTCATACCCAGGTGATCACTGACACATAAGATTGGTTTTCCATAGCCAGAGGATGTACGAACGTTCAAATGACGGCATCTTGGGGCATCAAAGACTGGCACCAAAAGGACCCTAGAAATTAGGTACCAGGCACGGAAAACAGGTTTCATTTCCTGTGCCAATGTTTATTGATTGGCACTGGTTGTATGGAGAGTGCTGTGTTCAGAAGGGTTCTGAGGCTTCCTTCCAGGCTCCAAAAAAAAAAAAAAAGTGTTGTGATTGACTAGTTATGTCTGCCGCAGACATGAGATTAGAAAGTCAGGGAATTTTCCAACCTTGTTCTTATTCAGCCTCCACATTTTAAAGGTTGGTGTACTTTAATCGTTCCACTACATTTCTGTCCCCAGGCCCACCTTTACCCCATGTGCAGTATTAGTTTCTCTTCTGTTTTGGAAGCTGATGGCTGCACACATCTGTCGCTTTATTTATAGCTTAGGTCAGCCTACGTGCATTCCGTTTCTACTAAGAAAGGCTGAAGGGAGTTTCTCTGTGTCGGGACTCCAGGAAGCAGGTAGTAAAGTTAAGGTTTTTCGTAGACTCAGCTATCAGCTCAGCCTGTCCTGGGATTTCCCCTGGGTTTGTGGGTTGATGAGGAGGGTGTCGGACGTGTTCGACCCCTCCCCCACCCACTGGTTGCTTATGACTCACTAGGTTGCTTCCTACCCTGCCTCCCATTCCTCCTGAAAACCCACCCGCAACTTAAGACCAAAGCGCTTATAACTTGACAAGCACCACGTTCGCTTACATCTAGGCCTTTACATATGCTGTTCCCTGAAAAGCCCCCGTACCTGCCTCTCCTCTTCCTGGGGTCTCAGCTCAGAAGTCATTTCCTTTTGGAAGCCTTGTTGTTGTTCAATTGCTAAGCTGTGTCCAGCTGTTTGCGACCCCATGGACTGCAGCACGCCGGGCGTCCCTGTCCTTCATTGTCTCCCAGAGTTTGCTCAGACTCTTGTCCACTGGGTCAGTGATGCCATCCAGCCATCTCATCCTCTGCCGTCGTCTTCTCCCCCTTCCCTCAGTGTTTCCCAGCATGAAGTCTTCTCCAGTGAGTCAACTCTTCACATCAGGTGTGATGTGACTATTGGAGCTTCAGCATCGGTCCTTTCAGTGAATATTCAGGGTTGATTTCCTTTAAGGTTGACTGGTTTGATCTCCTTGCTGTCCAAGGGACTCTCTCAAGAGTCTTCTCCAGCCCCACATTTCAAAAGCATCAGTTCTTCAGTGCTCAGCCTTCTTTGTGGTCCAGCTCTCACATCCATATATGACTGCTGGAAAAACCATAGCTTTGATTGTATGGACCTTTGTCCGCAAAATAATGTCTCTGCTTTTTAATACGTTGTCTAGGTTTGTCGTAGCTTTTCTTCCAAGGAGCCTTGCCTGATCCTTACTGCAAATGAGGTGTTCCTCCCTTGGGTTCCCGTAGCATTTATCAGCTTCTAAAATTGCCTGTTTTCTTGGTTTGAACCAAGCTTTGTTGAGCTTCCCAGGTGGCGCTCGTGGTAAAAGAACCCGCCTGCCAGTGCAGAGACCTAAGAGATGCGGGTTCGATCCCTGAGTCAAAGATCCCCTGGAGTAGGCAGTGGCAACCCACTCCAGTATCCTCGCCTGGAAAATTCCATGGGCAGAGGAGCCTGACAGGCCCCAGTCCATCGAGTCACAGAGTTGGACACGAGGATCACACTTGGGCTGAGCTCAGAGAAGTATGTTGACTATGGAATGTGCTCGGCAAGGACCCAGCACCCAGTAGGTGTTTGGAGGGAGTGGTCTGCAGAGCTCCTCCTCCTTTGCCTGCATAACTGTGTCACAGAGCCGCCCTTGCTGGCAGGGACCCAGCAGAGAGTCTTCTCTGTTATGTTGTGAAACTATTCAAAACCCACAATCTGGTAGCTTTTGAAAATAGCAGAAATCCTGAGAGAAATTGGGCATCAGCTTCCCATGAGAAATGAGTGAACTGCTGCTTTTCTCTCTTACTCTCTTCTTCTTCTTTTTTTTTTTTTTTTTTTTAAAGTTTGCTGGAAATCTGTGTACGGGTGAAAATCACAGGGTACATTTGTTATAGCAAATGTTTTTATTCACTTAGCTTGGTGAGAATGAGCACAGCTCTGCTTCCTGTGACTGAGGGCAGGGCTGAGTTTCCCTGGTGCCTTGCTCACCACCAAAATGCTTATCTAATTTAATTTATTTCATTACTTTATTTGGCTGTGCCAGGGCCTACTTGCAGCGTGTGGAATCTTTAATCATTATTTAGGCATATGAGATCTTTTTTAAATTTTTCTTCAAGTTGAAGCATGTGGAATCTAGTTTCCTGAGCAGGGATTAAACCTGGGCCCCCTGCAATCAGTGGGAGTAGGAAGTCTTAGTCACTGGACTACCAGGGAAGTCCCCCCAAAGCTTATTTTAAATAATTATTCCCTGACCGTATTTCTAAAATGAAGAAATGAATTCTCTACTTTTAAGATCCTTTTTTTTTTTTTTCCCCTTTGTTCCCTCTCAGCCACTGCAGGAGGCTGAGGGAGCAGAGGCCTCATCCTTTCCCTGAACAGCCTCAGCCCGTGGCCCTCGCGGGTGTGTGTAGCTCCTCACGGTGGGTCTGTCTCGCGCTCCTGCCCACTTTGAATTTGCTGTTTTTATCTGCTGTAGGCCGGGAGAATGGATCATCCAAGTTGTTTAAGTTATCCAAAGTATGATATAATTAGGTCCTCTGGGGCCTTAGCTGTGAACAGTATATAAAGATCCCCTGAACCCTGACTTCTGTTTGAGCTCTTAAAATGCTTTCTTCCTGTGTGTCAGCTCCGCTGGCTTCAGCCCCAGATACATGGCCCGTGAAAGCTGAATTAATGCAGGAAGAGGAGCCTGTGATGGCTGGAAGGGGTCTGTACTTATTATATCCACCAAAGGGCTTACGAGGGGCCGTTGCCAGGCCTCTGGGGACTGATCCTGAAGACACACAGGTGAGGACAGCTGCAGGGGCTGGTGTGAGCACTGAGGCCGGGGGTAAGATTTTGGTGAGACTCTTTGGGGGTTTTTAATACTCAGGTGGGTGTCTCCTTTTCTTTTTTTATCAGAACTAAAATCGTGACTGATCAGCACCTCAGCTTTAATAGTGAGTCACTGTAGAGTTCCATGTACTTCTGTCTATGGATTAGAGTCTTTCAGGCCAAATTAAAGTCCTCAGGTGAAAAAAAATTTCTACAAGTCTTTGAGAATCTTTCATTTTAAACATGGGTGGTGAAATTCTACACTTACCAGCAAAGAGAAGATTTGGTCATCATGACTGATCTGCAAGCCCAAACCGGATTCTTTATAGAGTGTGAAGTCTGGGCTTCTCAGCTGGTCCGGTGGTTAGGAATTCGTCTTGCGGTGCAGAGGACACCGGTTCCATCCCTGGTCCGGGAAGATCCCACATGCCTCTGGGCATCGAAGCCCACGCACCACAGCTGCTGAGCCTGTGCTCAGGGCCGAGCCTGTGCACCGTAGACCTGTGCTCAGGGCCGAGTCTGTGCTCAGGGCCGAGCCTGTGCACCGTAGACCTGTGCTCAGGGCCGAGCCTGTGCACCTTAGACCTGTGCTCAGGGCCGAGCCTGTGCTCAGGGCCAAGCTTGTGCACCGTAGACCTGTGCTCAGGGCCGAGCCTGTGCACTGTAGACCTGTGCTCTGCAATGAGAGACGCCACCACAGTGAGAAGCCTGAGCACCGCAGCTAGAGAGTGGCCCCCCTTGCCGCAGCTAGAGACCCGCACAGCCAGCATAAATAAAGAAGCTTTTTGAAAAAGGTGTGTGGTATCTGAGTGCTCTGCAGGGACCCCACGGTCCAGCCCATCCTGCCCACCTCCAGCTTGGGAGCTAGGAAGGCGGATGCCCAGCCCCTGATGTGAGACTTGACCATCATGCTGTCATCTCAGGAAAAGCTGTGTTGAGCGGTGTCTCAGCTGAGAGGCATTAGGATGAGGTCACAGTTACTCTGTATATACCTTACACCCAAGGAGCCGAAATGAACCACAGCGCTGGTTCTTGGACGCGAGTTTGGTTCTCTTCATCCCGGGGTTGTTGATGATGCTTTGGACCATTTTAGCCCAGTGTATGTGGGTGCTGGCGAGTCTTTCAGGACAACGATGCTTTTTTTTCTGGCAGGTCACGTCTCCCCTAAATATCAGTGGTGGTGGTGGTTTAGTCGCTAAGTTGTGTCCAACTCTTGCGACCCCATAGACTGTAGCCCGCCAGGCTCCTCTGTACGTGGGATTCTCCAGGCAAGAATACTAGAGTGGGTTGCCATTTCCTTCTCCACTAAACATCAATAGAATAGAGTATATAAGGGGAAAGGCAGAAAACTGTGGAATTTTCCACTTGAAAACCACCCTGTAAGTCCCCCAGGCTGGCTACCTTCCTTTCACAGATGTGGAAACTGAGCCTGGGANACGTGGGATTCTCCAGGCAAGAATACTAGAGTGGGTTGCCATTTCCTTCTCCACTAAACATCAATAGAATAGAGTATATAAGGGGAAAGGCAGAAAACTGTGGAATTTTCCACTTGAAAACCACCCTGTAAGTCCCCCAGGCTGGCTACCTTCCTTTCACAGATGTGGAAACTGAGCCTGGGAAAGAGAATACAGCGTGTTGGGGTAACAGGGCCTCATGGTGAACGAATCAAGTCTGGAGCATCTATATCCTGACTCTGTTAAGCGACTGAAACGATAGATGAAGGCCCACTTGGCCTTGAAAAATGGAATCTTTTCTGTCTTATCAGTAAACAAGGATGTCATAGTCATCAGCGATTCCAGCCCTCCAGGGCAGCTAGGATACCTGCTCCGTCTGACCGCATTCAGCCTGCAGCCCCTCCCTACAGTGAGCACTGAGGAACTCGGGATGTGAAAAACACAGGATACTGGCCCCAGGTAGCCGAGATGCATATGAAAGAAATGATTGCAGTGAGCCCAGACTCTTGCATCTTCCCATACAAAGAAAAGCACTAAATCCCTTGAGATATCTGATTTTCTTTAATTCACAAAAAATACTGTGGATGTTCAGACTGCCTGCCCTTTGTTGCAGAGGTCTATATGATCTGACTCCTGCCCTCTCTTCCTCGGAGCAGTTCTCTCAGGGTCACTTGAGATGCTGTCTCCCAAGCTTGAAGTTCTAAAAGTTCCCACCAAATAAAATATAACTCCAGCTTTTAGGTTGCGGCTGTTTTTTAAGTCGACAGCCTCAAGCATAGTGAAAAAGACATGATGTAAAATGATGAAATGTGATTTTGGGGGCCTGATTGGCAAAGCTGAGGAAGAACAGTAAAACTGTCTGGGTGTGGGGACGTGGGGCTTATAGTATATTAGTTGTGAGGGAGTAAAATGGCAGAGCCTTTCTGCAGGGCTCTGTGAAAGCGGAAAACCCTTGAAAGGCGAGTTTATCCTAAAGAGGGAAGTATGGATGAAAGGATTAGCCAGAAGATGTTCTTTGTAGCATCATTTAGATGAAAATATCAAAAAATCAGATCTCTGGAAAGGGGGTAGTTGAATTTCATTTGTGGCTTTTGTACAAAGTAGGAGACCATCAAAAACGCTGTGTGTGGTGTCTGAGACTTGCTTTGCGGAGTGCTCCAGCCAGACATTGAGAACAAAGGCAGGGGTCGGGGGATGGAATAGACGTTTAAAATGTTGATGATGTGAAGTGGGTGATGAGCGGAGGGTTCACTTTACTCTTCTGCCTTGTGTGTTGGAAATTTTGTGTGGTAGAAGGGAAGGGTTAAGTCCAGTTTTATTTCAAGGTCGACAGTATTCCCTGTGGGGAGGGTGGTTCTCTTACTACACACACTAGAAAGGGATGCTCATAGTCACTGATCATCTAGGAAAGAGTTTATGCTACATCTGAATGGAAAAGCGCCCCAAGTAGTGAAGGACGAGAATTCTTATTTGGTTTAAGAAATAAACCCGTAGGCAGAAAACAGACCAAGTGTGTACACCCTAAGTGGACATCATTGGGCAGAGAGCTTTGTTTTTAGCGTATCTGATTTTCATCCCCCCTCCCCCACAGCAGGTGTGTGTGTATCACTGGTGCAGTTTTTCAGACAGTTGAGCTTAGTTAACTGTGTCGCTCTTTTGATCTAGGGAAGAGCATGGAGGAGATTAAGAAGGTGCTGCTGCTGGTGCTCGGCTGTGCTGTCCAGGTAGGGCTCGGGCAGGTGGGCAGAGAGGGCTTCTCTTGTGTTTGCTTTGTGGGGATGACGCCCCTGCTTCGGTGATGGAGGAGGGCAGCTACTTTCAGCCCAGCGGGACAGAAGGTCAAAGGGTTCCTGTGAGTGACGTGACAGCATCTTGGGTAGCAACCATTTTTAGCCCTGGGCATCTTGGGCAAGAGGTCAGGTGGGGATCCCCGGGGCCAGGTGTCCTTAGCAAATTGTCCTCAGTGTAGGGACATCTAGAGCAAGGATCAGCAGACAGTCTGTGGGCCAAATTTGACTTGCCACCTGTTTTTGTAAACACAGTTTCATGGGGACACAGCCATGCTGATTCCTTTACATAGGACCTGTGGCTGCTTTCATCCTGTGGCATGAGCTTAGACGGATGGCCTCTCCAGACTAAGATTTTTACCATCTGGCCCTTTACAGATGAGGTTTGCTTCCCCAACCCCCCACTGGCCTAAACCAGCTGCTCTTGCTCTTGACTTGTTTAAGAACCCCCTGGAGAGCTTGTCTGTGTCCCACCCACTGGTGTTTTTAAAGACAGCACCGGCCCCCCCCCCGCCCCCCACCGACCAGGTGACTGTGATACAGGTAGCTGGAGCCACTTACAGAGAAACATCACTGTGAGGGCTGATGGGGAGTGCAGAGCATTCTCGGTTATAAAAGACAAAGTCAGGGGTGGGGCTCCTTTTGAAACTGTATTTCTGTGACTCTGGTGGCCTCAGGTGGCCTTCGTTGTTAAATGCTTTCATTAACACTTGTAACCCTCCGCAGTGTGAGAGAAAAGAGGAATTTATTGAAAGGATCAAACAGCTGGACATTGAGACCCAGGCGGGGATCGTGGCTCATATACAGGAGGTAAGTGGGGGGCTCTGGGGAGGTGCTTAGCCGTGGACCGTTGTTCCTGGGTCACCCTGGAGGCAGGTTCTCTCCCCCTGAAAAGGCTGAAGAACGCATCACCCATGAATGCTTTTGCTAATTTAAGGTTTCAGACACCATCGACAAATGGATCCTGTTTGGAAAGGTAGCTGTCAGCAAGCTAAAATGGGGGTTTGAAACAAAAAAAAAAAATTTTTTTTAAACTTCAATCAAGTCTTCTTTTGCCTCTTCTTCTTGCCTAATATGGACTCAGACTATTTTTAAGAGCTGTCAAGCAGTTTAGGCTCAGAATTTGATTTACAGTCCCTGAAAATGTATTCTGGCAAATGTCACCCCGTTTCGAATGGCTGATCTTTATGGAGAGAGAGAGTCGCTGCTCCTGTCAGTGATATGGCAGAGAAACAACTGCCACCCCTTGGGAAGTTGAAAACCAGCGAGTCCCAGAAGGGCTATCTCCAAACACCCAACCCCCCTGGGTGGGGTTGGAGTGGAGGGCTCTGCGCTGAGGGCACCCCCTGTGCCATTGACCTTGGCAGAGATGGTGTCAACTGAGGGGGACAGTTTCCCTGGAAACTTACTGCCCTGACCTCTACGCCACCCTCCTGCAAAAGAAGCCTTATGTGTTTTAATTATCTTAGGAGATACAGTTCGGCCTTCCGTCTAATTGGACGGCTGAGATAAATGCATGAAAAAGACATGAGCAGAAGCATGTAGAAGCAGGTGCGTGACCGGCAGAGGCAGCTGAACACGGAGCTCCCCCACCAGCTCCCCTCACGGGGTGCAGCTGCCGCCGGCCGGGGCACTGTGGGTGGCGAGCTCCGAGTCAGGATTTGAATGCAGGAGATGGCTGCGGCTGTTGTGGGAGGGACGTCCAGCAGAGCCAGTCAAGTGTTCTAGGAAATAGTCTCAGCCATTCGTGTCAGTGACCTGCTAGCCATAGAACCATTCTGCCTTTTGATTTTCCTTGTGCATCTCTGTGTTTTGAAAATATATTTGGGGACTAGGTCCTGGAGACTAGCTAGGACTTTGCCGCTCACTGTCTCCCTCATCCCACCAGCAGGATATTAAAAGATAAAAAGGTATGCGCCCAGAAAGAAGTCCTGCATGATTATCAAAGTCGGTGGCTCACCTGGGGACTGGGTTTTGGAATTAGTCGGGTGTTTCTTAAACATTCAGGTGCCCTGGCCTCACGGGAAACCCCATGTCAGAATGGGGAGGAGAGACATAAGCCTTTCATTACAGGCTCCTGGGGTTACTGGTGTGCGACTGCGGTTGTACCCCTGAAGCCCCTTTGTAGAGGCCTTTCCATAGCCTTGGTATGGAGCAGGCCTGGAACCCAGCCTCTCAATTCCAGTTCGTACTTTAGGATGCCCTGTACTATAGGGTAAGATTCTTCCCCATTCTCTGAGACTCACTGAATCCCCAATTTTTAAAAATTAACTTATTTGGCTGTGCTGTGTCTTCGTCGTGGCATCCAAACTCTCGATGGCAGCATATGGGATCTAGTTCCCTGAGCAGGGATGGAACCCAGGCCCCCTGCCTTGGGAACTCAGAGTCTTAACCACTGGACCACCAGGGAAATCCCCAAATTTTCCTTGTAAGGTATGGAGGGGTAAGAAAACCGGTGTCTTTTGAGAAACTGAAGGGCTCTGTCTGTTTTTT
This sequence comes from Oreotragus oreotragus, assembly GCA_006410675.1. Taxonomy (NCBI): domain Eukaryota; kingdom Metazoa; phylum Chordata; class Mammalia; order Artiodactyla; family Bovidae; genus Oreotragus; species Oreotragus oreotragus. Next base: position 317,266 of record SJYX01012457.1, on the reverse strand, counting down.
TGTTTGTTATTTGTGTTTGAACCATTCCTTCTCTCTCTTTGCTACTGAAAAATTTAAATACTTGGTGTGCCTGTCTGAGTGCATAACCCCTGGTTTCTTTTTGTTTTCTCCCCCGTTGAGGCTCGAGTGTGCTAATACTTATCTTTCCAAATGGAGAGGGTGGGGACTCAAATTAGATCTTCTACCTCCTTTGGCAGGTTTGGGGGTGTCGGGCTGAGAAGGTCAGGTCAGCAGAATAAGTTGAAGGTTGAAGAGGCTGCCCGTTGTAGGCCTGGCTGTGGGTTTCCACTCACACCTGACAGAAAGGGAAAAACCACCAATCTTATGTGGCCTGTGGGGACGAGACACAAGCTTACCCGAAAATTGTTTTGTTTTTTGTGACTGCCCCATGCAGCATGTGGGATCTTAGTTCCCCCACCAGGGCTCGAACCTGTACCCCTGCCGTGGAAGCACAGAATCTTAACCAGGGAGGTTACCCGCCCCCCCCCCCACCCCCGCCAGCAAGTTGTTTTAAATTAGGAAATATTTCCCCAAAAGCAATGTAAGATTGTTGCATACCCAACATTTCAACATAAGATTTTTAACATATGCTATACTTGCATTCGATTGTAAGAAATAACACACCAATCCTCTCTTTACCCATCCCTAGGACTTACCTTTTTTGTGTTGTAAATTGATAGTAAGAATATCTGAGGATGGTTTCTGTTAGGGAAGGAAGTTCTTCTGAGTTGTACGGTGTGCTCTCTGTTATTTAAAAAATAAAAATATAAAAATCTGTGTCCTCTAGGAGCTGGTGTTTGGAGCAGGCCTGACTCACTAGTGAAGCTTGGCTAAGGGGTGTCTGCACAGACTGGAGATGCCCCATGCCAGCCATGAGAAATCTGTCTGGAGGACCAGTCAGCGGGGGCCCTGCCCCTCGGTCATGGGGAGAGGTTGCTCCCGGGACCCCCGGCTATGCTCTGCCCGCCTCTGCAGCAACTGACCTATGCCCACAGGTGACCCACAACCAGGAGAACGTGTTCGACCTGCAGTGGCTGGAGCTCCCGGACGTGGCCCCGGAGGAGCTGGAGGCCCTGTCTCGGAACATGGTCTTTCACCTGCGGCGGCTCATCGACGAGCGGGACGAGTGCACGGAGGTGCGTCTGCAGGCGGCAGGGCGGGTCCCGGAGGGACAGCTCCTCGTCCTGACTCTTTGTCTCCAACCTGAGGTCCCCCTGGTCCTCTCTGTCCAGGTTTTGGTGGGGATGGCGGCGGGGTGGCGCGCGCTTGCCCTGCAGCGAATGAACGGCCACTTCTGAGACCCCCGTGGGCAGGGGGAAGTTCATCAAAGTGCCGAGCTCCGAGCCCCTCCTGGTTTCTGTCCCACTCGATACTTCATCTTTTTTCGAAAACTTACATCCGATGCCTCCTGCTTCCTCCTGGTTTCTGGTTCTCGGCCAGCTCCTCTTGTCTCCTGACCACTGTGCGCTGAGTTCGGGTGTAAGCTCTCCCTTCCCTCCCCTGCCCACCCCACTTTCTGCAGCTGATCGTGGACCTCACCCAGGAGCGGGACTACCTCCAGGCGCAGCACCCCCCCAGCCCCCTCAAGTCCTCCAGCGCTGAGTCCACCCCCAGCCCCACCAGCAGCCTTTCCAGCGAGGATAAGCAGCATCTGGCCGTGGAGCTGGCGGACACCAAGGCCAGGCTGCGCCGCGTCAGGCAGGAGCTGTGAGTCCTCTGGTCGGCTGGCTGTTGGTTCTGCTCTTGTGCCGTGGGCTGCGGACATGTTTCTATCAGCTTGTGTGGTGCAGGGAGCAGGAGGGCTCTGACTCCACGCTGAGCACCCTCAGCTAGCCTCCCGGGGCCGGCACGAGGAGGGGTTCTCCCAAGAGGTCAGGGCTCCCGCCAGTCCACACCCAGGCCCCCTCTGAACTCAGGTGACCACACACTGGTACGGTTTGGGGCTGGAGGGGGGATGTGGCTTGCCCCATCTGGTGAGCCTGTTCCCTTTCCTGCAACGGGGGAATGCCACTTTGCTCATCATCTCGGGGACTGCCTGCCTCTCACCAATGGGCGCTGCTTGGCAGTGAGGTGGTGCCACTGTGCCCAGTGTCTCCTTAACTTTCTGTACCCTCCGAGGGAAGCCCACTGGGTGCCCACTGGAGGTAGTTTGAGGGTGGTGGGCATTGTAAACTTAAAAATGGGAAAGAACGGAAATCAGGAACATTTTTGCAAACATCACATGCCAGTTTCACCCCTCGCCCCCACCAGAAACCCACTTCCCTTTCCTTCTCCCGCTGGGGTCTTGTGGAGCGGTGGGCTGCTCCGCTGGGAGCCCGGCAGGCCCTCATACCATTTTCTGATCCCTCTGATCGCCCCCCCCAGGGAAGAGAAGACAGAGCAGCTGGTGGACACCAGGCATGAGGTGGATCAGCTGGTGCTGGAGCTGCAGAAGGTCAAGCAGGAGGTGAGAGAGGAGGTGTATGTGTGCACATGTGTGGTATGTGTGCATGCCAAGAGGGCAGGTGGCTGGGACACCCCAGTAACTGTGTGAATCTGTGTGTTTGTGTGTGTGTGTACATGTGTGCCGAGAGAGCAGGGTGCCTGGGATGCCCCAGTAACTGTGTGTATCTGTGTGTGTGTGTATGTGTGTACATGTGTACCGAGAGGGCAGGGTGACTGGGATGTCCTGGTAGCTGGGTGTATGTGTGTGTGTGTTTGTGTGTGTACATGGTGTACGTGTGTGTGTGTACATGTGTACTGAGAGGGCAGGGTGACTGGGATGCCCCAACTAGTAACTGTGTGAATCTGTGTGTTTGTGTGTGTGTACATGTGTGCCGAGAGAGCAGGGTGGCTGGGATGCCCCAGTAACTGTGTGTATCTGTGTGTTTGTGTGTGTGTGTGTGTGTGCATGTGTACTGAGAGGGCAGGGTGACTGGGATGTCCCGGTAGCTGGGTGTACGTGTGTGTGTGTACATGCGTACCGAGAGGGCAGGGTGACTGGGATGCCCCAGTAACTGTGTGAATCTGTGTGTTTGTGTGTGTGTACATGTGTGCCGAGAGAGCAGGGTGGCTGGGATGCTCCAGTAACTGTGTGTATCTGTGTGTTTGTGTGTGTGTGTGT
>SJYX01012457.1:273744-313973 GCA_006410675.1 Oreotragus oreotragus | reverse complement strand
GTCTAAGAGACAGCCTCAGGAGCTGTGGCCCAGTACTCTGTGTGTGTGTGTGTGTGTGTATGTGTGTGTACGTACGTGCACGTGCATGCCGAGAGGGCAAGGCGGCTGGGACGCCCCAGGAGCTGTGGCCCAGGGGCTCAGGAATACAGCACTGGGCGCTCCCAGCAAAGGCTGCTGTTTCCTTCCCACTCAAAGTGACGCTGCCGAGAGCCGGTCGTCCTGAGAACGGCCGTGGGGGCGATCGTTTCTCATGGCAGCGGGTGGGGCCCTCGCGAGGCGGCCTGCACGGAGAGCCCCTCAGCCACCGGGCTGTCCTGGAGACACCGCACTTCAGAGCCGTGGCCTCTGGGGAGGGCCCAGAGGGGCGCCCCGTGCCAGGCTCCCCTGTCCTTGCCCGTCTCCCAGAACATCCAGCTGGCGGCGGACGCGCGGTCTGCTCGCGCCTACCGGGATGAGCTGGACTCGCTGAGGGAGAAGGCGAACCGCGTGGAGAGGCTGGAGATGGAGCTGGTGCGCTGCCGGGAGAAGCTGCACGACGTGGACTTCTACAAGGCCCGCATGGAGGTAGGCGCCCGGCCTCGGGGTGGGCTCACCGGACCGGTCCTGAGAAGGACCTGCCGATTCTCTGCCCTGGTGGTTTGGGGATGAGGAGCCAGCAGGTTTCAGCAGCTGGCACCGTCCCTGCCCCTCACCTGCCTGTTCCTCCCCAGGGGCCTCCTGCTCTGCTTCTCCTCCATCTCGAGGTGTCAGAGGGGTGCGAGGAAGGAAAGTGATTTGTAACACAAGGGTCCTGACTTCTTTCTTTCTCCCATGTCATGTCACAGTGATGGGCTTCAGTTCACCTGTCTTTTTTTAGACTTCTCTCATGTTTCTATGGCTAAACCTTGCCAAGACCAACCCCTTTCTCATCTATAAAGCAGAGATAGTGGTACTACTTCATGAGGCTTCTAAGATGAGAGAGGTGAAACGCTTGTTTGAGCAAGTGCCATAGTTAGCCCTCCGTGGTGGCCCTCCTTTGATACCCAGGTTGTGGGGAGCTGCAAGGGAGGGTGTCGGGACTGAAGGGGGAACAGAGACCAGGATCCAGGGGGGGTCACTGATGCTTTGACCTCCCACCCCATCACCCTTCTGCCTCCCGTCAGCAGGAGCTTCCAGAACCCTCTTTTCTGAGAATTGAGGGGGTTTTGCCCCCATGTTAAATCTTGGCGTTTAGAGGTGGTTTTAATAAGCAGGGGCTTCCCCGGTGGCTAGGACAGTGAAGAATCTGCCTGCAGTGCGGGAGACCTGGGTTCGATCCCTGGGTCAGGAAGTTCCCCTGGAGAAGGGAATGGCAACCCACTCCAGTGTTCTTGTCTGGAGATTCCCATGGTCAGAGGCGCCTGGCAGCCCACAGCCCTCGGGGTTGCAGAGTGCCGGACTCGACTGAGCGACTGACATTTTAACGAGCAGGGTGAGATCTGAATGTCAGCGTGTACGGAAAGGTCCTCAGGTTTCTTCTTGCCGCCAAGGAGGCTTCTGAGAGACTGAACATAGGTCTTGGGACGGTGTTGCCCTCTCGCTTCCCACGGCCTCCTGCTGAGCTGCTGGCCAGCATGCGTGAGGACGGCTGTTTTCCCCAACCTGCTCTACCACGGAGACAGCCCCTGGGGTCCCTGGGTTGCACGAAGTGGGATGGAGAAGGCTGTGGTCCAGGGCCCATTTGCTCCTCAGACCTACTCAGGCAGTGTCTGTTCCCTGACGACTGTCAGTGACACGGGGCAGGCACCGGCTGCTCCGGGAAGGCAGCCCTGGCCCCAGTGACGGTGGGGGTGGGAGACCAGCTCTGGGCTTTGTCCTGAGATGGTCCACCGGCCTTGCTGAGTTTGAAAGGTGTGAATCCCAGCACAGACAGGTTCCAGGACGCATCGCAGGGCTCCCATGGCTGGCCGGACGTGCCGCCCTCTGGGGACCTGGGGACAGTCATGTGTGGGGTTCCTCGGACTGCTGCCCCAGCAGCCTCTCCAGCCCCGCCTGCACCAGGGGTCCTCACGCAGCCCCCGAGTGGGATCATGGATGGAGCGTGGTTCCCACAGCTCGCCCCCACAACCAGCCTCGGAGGGGGTGGGTTTCGGTGTCCTGTCTTTAGTCTTGTGTTCATTCCTGGCCTTGTCTGAGCAACCTCACCCAGTTCAGCAGACACAGGAGCTCAGCGCCTGCATAGGGCCAAGCCCTGCACCAGGAGCAAGGGATCCGGGCACAGATCGGACTCGCTCCCTGCGTTCAGGCTGCTTCCTGCCTTTTGGTGGGCAGGGGGGTTGGTTTCACATGGGAACCCGTTTTCCGTATTCAAATGTTACGCCCCTGTGTGGTGACAGCAGTGTTTTCCGTTTGACTGTATAATTTATTTACGTCTGTGCTGGGTCTTCACTGCTGCACGGGGTCGAGTCAGCAGTTGCCGGGCGGGGGCTTCTTGTTGCAGTGGTTTCTCTTGTGGCGGAGCATGGGCTCTGGGGCACCGGGCTTCGGTAGTCTCCACGCGTGGGCTCGATCGCTGGGACTCCCAGGCTCTACAGCACAGGCTCAGAGGTGGTGGCACACGAGCTCAGCTGCTCCACGGCCCGTGGGATCTTCCCAGATCAGGGATTGGATCCATGTCTCCTGCGTTGGCACGCAGATTCTCTACCACTGGGCCACCAGGGAAGCCCCAATATTTTCATACTGATGAACAATTTTCACAGTAAAGTTTACCATGAGGTTAGCAGTGCCTCAAATTGTGCACGCATTCGTTGTCACAAGAAAAAGTCCTGTAGTGTCTGTCTGTGTAGGATGCTTCTTTGGAGGGCAGGCAGTGATGCACGTGAGTCTGCAGAGGGCTTGGTCCGGGGAGTCCAGGCTGCTAGAGAGAGGATGAGCGTGCTCTTCTTGGATGCCCATAATGTTGGCGTCTCGAGAACAGGGAAAAAGAGCACCTGTGCATGCCTCCTTGAACTGGACTCGATGCAGTGACCTTGCGAGCCGTCTGCAGACCTGCCGTCTGCCGTGCGTGGCCAGACGCTTCATGTCAACCACGAGCCCTAAGGACAGGGCCTGGCTCTTACCTGACTGCGTGCCCAGGGCCTGGCACGCACAGAGAGCTTGGAAATCACTGTGCAAGGCAAGTAAAAAACCATTGCTCAGTAAGGAACAGACTTGTGGTCTGGGGAGAAGGATGGAGAAGAAGCGTGAGTTTTTGTCTCCTCTGGAACAAGGCAGCATTAGGTGTGATGGGCAGCAGGGCAGAGAGGCACATGGTCATGCTCTCCAGCCAGCTCACGTCTATGGACAGCCGCCATGCGAGGGGGACGCTTCTCTGGGTACAGGATCAGCAACAGGCAGCCAGGTGCCCTCCCCTGGTGTCTGTCTAGTCTCACCGCTGAGAAAAGGCTTGACATCGCGGAAGAGAGAACGTGTTAGTGCCACATGGGCGGAAAACATAAAGAACTGGAGCTCAGGGCGAGGGCAAGGTCAATTTTGGTTAGAATAATATGGAACACAAATTTCCATGTTTTGCTTTTCAACTTCTGTCTGCTTTTATGTGGGTCTGTGATGGCTCAGATAATAAAGAATCTGCCTGCAGGGCAGGAGACCTCGGTTAGGAAGATCCCCTGGAGAAGGGAGTGGCAACCCACTCCAGTATTCTTGCCTGGAGAATCCCATGGACAGTGGAGCCTGGCGGGCTGGGGTCACAACACAGACTGAACAACTAAGCAACAATATGGAACACAAATTTCCAGGTTTTGTTGTTCAGCTTCTGTTAGCTTTTTTGTGGGTCCTAGTCTATTTATGTCAGGATTAATACGGCAAGGAGAGGAGCACACCCTAGGTGCAGTGGGGCGTGTCAGGTAGATGCACAGGGCGACCCTTGAGTGCTTTTGCAGAGGAGGGTGGCACCTCACTGCCGTCAGGGCACAGGGGTTGCTGTCCAGAGGACCACGTGGGAGGAGGACAGAGGCAGAAAGATTGCCTGGGAGATTCCTGTTGTCCCACGTTGCATTGTCTGAAATCCCCGACAGCAAGGACAGATGCGTAGTGTCATGTGCGTCTGAGCAGGGTGAAAACCAGGCAGGCCTGACTTGCTCCTCTCTGAGATTTGTAGCTTCCTGGTCCGTGCTGACTCTGAAATGAACAGAAGCTTGAGAGGCAGAGACATAGTGCACAGCTAGAACAGCTGCCACATCAGCTTGCTGGGTGTTGAGCAAGCCTTGTCCCCATGCAGGGGACTAAGGTCATGTTACGAGCGCAGACCCTCTGTTCCCACTGGGACTCTGTTTCCTAATGACTTCTGGGAGTTGTGTTAATGTTTGGTGCCCGGAGAAGTTAGCGCAGGACAGACCTGATGCTTGCTTTATGATTCAGCCCACCACGCTCCTGAGTCGGGCAAAGTTTAAAAGCAGGCAGGTCCTCAGTGAAGCCCCAGGGCCTCCAGTGGAATGGGATGGGTGGGCAGAGATTATCAAGGGGTGGTCCTTCCTGCGTGGGAGGCCGCTGCTTGCCCCAAGTAGGGTAACCCAGGACTCCCTCCCCTGAGGACCCCTCGGGGCTGGCTTCCCATTGCTCTGGACACCTCAGGGATCCTTTGGGTGCTTAGGAACCCATTGGGTGGTCCTGAGGGCAGTGGGCAGGAGCTGGTGGTTGCTTTGATTTTTACCCCTCCTTCTGGATTTTTGTGCTTTTTGGGAGGGGGACATAAGGCATCTCTGAAACAACTGTTAGCTTGATGCTGGGTGATGTTCAGTGAGGGCAGCCTAAACAGCGTCTCACGGGGGCATAAAGAGAAGGCAATCAGCAGCTGGCCTGCTTACTGGGCCCCAGACGCCATACGCAGACCATTTCGCGTGCCTTATCCTAGCCAACCGCCACCTCAGCCCGGTCTCATGTCCAGCAGAGGAAGGCAGGATCCACGGTGAGAGAAAGGAGTCTGCTCAGGCCCCACGGCTGGCAGTGCACGTGGCGGCCCTGGGACCTGAGCCGTCAGCCCACGTTGCTGGTTACCTCACAGACGGGCAGGGGCAGCTCTCAAGCCACATGGGGCCCGACCGCCAGGCCTAGACTGTGGCTTCCCAAACGTGGCCCCTCAGCTGTGTGCCGGGCTGGGTCAGGCCGCCTGCTTCACTTGGGGTCCTGTCCTCAGGAGCAGGCTGGCCTTGACAGCTGCCCCAGAGGTGAGGAGGTGGGCGTCTGCCTGGGGGCTGAGCCCTGGGCTATGTGAGAGCGTGAGCTTAGCTTCTTGCAGGCGTCTCACTTCTGAGGTGAGGACGTGCGCGAGGCTCATTATTTCTGTCCTCTAATGTATGGTAATGAGTGGCTACCTCCAGGCAGTTGAGACATTTTTGAGTAGTAGTTAGAAGTTATCCTGTATTGTATTCTGCTCCCTTGGTCGCCCTTGTTTATCCCTGCCTGTCAGAAATCAAGGCCATCTTGAATGCCACCTGTGATCCCCCCGCATGACGTGATTCAGCTGACAGGTGTTTACTGAACACTCCTGTATTCAGGAGCAGAAGTGGAATAGACCTGTCCCGAGGAGTGCGCAGTCTGGAGGAGGAGGACAGGCCAGCACACTGTTGTCGCACAGTGTACCCAGGGCGCTCTGGGAGCCCAGGTAGCTGACTCAACCAGTGGAACAGTGGGAATCTGCAAGCACTTCTCAGAAGGGGCGGCTCAGGCTGGGCTTTGGGGGTGGAATAGGAGTTCGTTGTGAGGATGAAAGGATGGCCTGTGTTTTGGAACTCAGGGCTGGGAGTGCTGGTGGGCAGACCTATTGGAATACAGGTGAGAACAGTGGAGGCGGTGGTCAGAGAGGAGGACCAGTTCTTCTTCCTGCTTGAAATCCCTCTTTTGCTGTGCTTCACATTTTTTTTTGGTAGTCTGAGCTTCTTACCCACATGAGCCCCTGAGGATGGGTTGCAGGCAGTCTGAGCTCTCTGGCCCATGTTCGAATCCTAGTTTCATCCTTTGCTGGCTTTGTGATTTGGAATTTACTCCTTAATTTACCCAAATCGGCCTCCTTCTCCTCCCCCTCCGGACTGTGGTGAACAGTGAGTGGGGCCCCGCCCCGGTGTAGGGCTGACCGCACGGTGGATGTCATCTCCAGCAGAGAGGGTGCCCAGGGGAGTTTAGAGTTTTGATAGTTATACCTTTTATGGCTGTCAGGCTTTGATCAGAGCCGTGCCCGCTGACCGGAAGGCTTGCAGTTTCCCCTCTACCAGGAATCTTGGATTCTGGCCCGTGCAAGGCGAGTGGACATGCAGTGGATAACACGGCTCCCAGCCCAGCTCTGAGTGGTTAGAATCCACACGTGGGGCCAGCCTTAGAACACTGCCCACCGGGACAAACATCCCCTATGTGCACGTTTGTGAGATGAAAGCATTCAGGGGACTGTTGGTCCCCCTGAGACGCTGAGTGGTGCTGGGCTGCATGACGGACCACTCTGCGAGAGGGCGTGTGCCCGGAACTTACTTGTGGGGTCCACGGGTGTTTGTGACGTCACTGTCTTAAAGACTCCCCATTTCCAGGAAACGGCTGAGAACAGTTGTTTTTCCAAGAGCATATGTGTAAAATGCTTACATACAAGCTGTTGATTGAAGGAAAGAACAGCTTCCCCAACAGCCTGATCAATGGAATGAATGTTGAGCTGAGAGGATTAGACTTAGCCCTTGAACTGGGACAAACTCTTAGCCCCACTCCTTCCTTGTTAAGGAAATGGGGGCTCAGCGATGTCCTGGAGCTGTCAGTGGAGTCCACTTGTCCAACCAGGCAAGGTTATAGACGTCATATGCCTGTGCACCGTGGCTAGCGTAGAAAGTGTTACCTTCCCGGACTGATTTCATTTATTATTATTTAACTGGAGTATAATTGCTGTACAATGTTGTGTTAGTTTCTGCTGGACAACAAAGTGAATCAGCTATTAAGCATACATATATCCCCTCTCTCTTGGACCTCCCTCCCACCTGCACATCCCACCCCTCTGGGTAATCATAGAGCACCAAGCCGAACTCCCTGTGCTATATAGCAGCTTCCCACTAGCTCTCTGTTTTACACTGGGTGGTGTGTATATTTGGAGAAGGCAATGGCACCCCACTCCAGTACTCTTGCCTGGAAAATCCCATGGATGGAGAGCTGGAGAAAGAGAACCTGCAGCTGAAATCGAAGCTTCACGACCTGGAATTGGTATTGCAGGCTGCTGCCATACAGACCTGTCTAAACAGATTGGGGTGGTTTCCGGTTGTGCCACGTCCTCTGATTTTTTCCATCATGGTTTTGGTGCTGCTGCCGACACAGTAACGCGCTGACTGCGGAGAGTAGCTTTCTTTGCTCGGCGGCCAGGGTGGGCCCCGCTGGGCACCCACAGTCGGACAGGACGGGACCATCATGCTGAACTGCTCATGGATGGATGAGCTCATGTGTGTGTCTTTTGCAAGAAGAGCCTCTGCTGGCTTTTATGGTGCAGTCTGAGCTGAGATCCCTGAGTTCCTTTCCAGGCTTCTCGAGGCATGTTAGGTGCCCTAGAGCCATGAAGCCACCTGTTACCAGGGTACTTGTAGCCCAGGTACCTGGGCTATAAGTCACTTTGTTCAGACAGCATTCAGTTAGAGACCTGGGCACTCTCATCACCCTCCGTTGCCAGTCAGTGTATCTTTCAGTGGCCATAACTCCCAGCTGGGCCCTGGGCTAGACTCATTTCTCTTTGGGGAAGCGAGCAGGTGCCTAGAAGGCCTTCCATCCTTCAGGGGTGGGGGCGGGGGGCCAGGGCCTGTCCAGCGGGGTCCCCCAGCCACATTCTCACTCTGTGTTTCAATAACTCCCAGCTGGGCCCTGGGCTAGACTCATTTCTCTTTGGGGAAGCGAGCAGGTGCCTAGAAGGCCTTCCATCCTTCAGGGGTGGGGGCGGGGGGCCAGGGCCTGTCCAGCGGGGTCCCCCAGCCACATTCTCACTCTGTGTTTCTTCCCACACTAGGACCGGGACACGGATAAGAAGCGAATAGAGGAGCTGCTGGAGGAGAACATGGTCCTGGAGATTGCTCAGAAGCAGAGCATGAATGAGTCCGCCCACCTCGGCTGGGAGCTGGAGCAGCTGTCCAAGAACGCAGACCTGTCGGACGGTAGGGGGCGCCCGGTGCCCGGGAGCCGCCCAGCCCGCGGCCGCTTCCTCATCCAGGGAGCCNTAGAGGAGAACATGGTCCTGGAGATTGCTCAGAAGCAGAGCATGAATGAGTCCGCCCACCTCGGCTGGGAGCTGGAGCAGCTGTCCAAGAACGCAGACCTGTCGGACGGTAGGGGGCGCCCGGTGCCCGGGAGCCGCCCAGCCCGCGGCCGCTTCCTCATCCAGGGAGCCGAGCCCTGGGTTCTAAATCTTCCGTGTCAGGCCATCCATTCACCCCGAGTAAATAGGATTTCCTTCAAGTGCCATTTGGAACTGTTTCATTACCCTTCTCCCCAAGGAGAGCAGGAGGGGTCTGGCAGCCTTGATGTCAGGACATGAAACACAAATTGAGTGTTGCCAGCTTTCCCAGTTCCCATATGGACAGTCCCAGGAGCTTGCAGATTACCTCGCGCTGACACCCGGAGGGCATCAGAGGCCTGTCTGAGGACGGTTGAAAGCCCTGGATGGCAGGAGACATCCCCAGTGGTCACTCATCCCCGCTTGAGTGTCCCCTGGGCATTATTTTCTCGTTCATTTGCATAATTGGGCAAGACGGATGCAGTCTGTTGTCTGTCTCCCCGGGCGGGGGCTGCTAAGCGGCTGCTTCTCCCAGGACCCAGGCCTCTTCTGGCCTGCACCGCTGCCCCTGCTCGAGACAGACGGGGCGCCTCAGCCAGGGAAAGGTGGGTGGGGCAGCGGTCAGTGCTGCGGCAGGAAGCTTCGGTGCCCAGCAAACAATAAGTCAGTTCCTGTGTTCAGAAATAGCACACGTGCCTGTGATGGAGCGAGTTATTGTTTACTTAGAGCTGTGCAGTGCGAGGTAGGGCTTTCGGCTGGGCTGGGAGTCACTTTTTTCAATTCCCACAAGCATCCCCCCAAACAACAGAAAATTTGTTGAACAAAGCTGGAAAACAGCTTCTCTTCGAGGGGTGTCCCCTCAGTTCCAAACCAAACATCAGTTTGTTAAAACTACCAGCCTGTGAGGGGAGTTAGTTTTATCTGTGCTTTGGGGCCTGTTCCCTGTGCTGGGGTCTGAGGATGGGATCACTCTGATTCCTGACCCTGGGAGGAGAGTAGGTCCATTGGGGAGGATCACTACCCCCTGGTGGAGCAGAGAGGTGGTGCAGGCTGCTGGGGACAGTCCCAGACCTAATGAGAGTATTTCTATAAGAGACCGGGGTGGCCTATGGGGGTTGGAAAGCCTTGCTCTTTCAGACTACTCAGTATAGTGTATGAGCCCTTTCAGATCAGTGAACATGATTTATTCTTGATGTTCCCAACTCCTAGTGCTTAGCTAGGAGCTATTGAACATTAGGTTGAATGAAGGCATGATGCAAGTAGAGCCTGAATGCACTTTTTCGTGTGTGGTGTTGTGGCTTCTTGAGTCAAGAAAGACCTGGCTTAAAGTCCTGTATCCTCTGCTTGTTAGCTGGGTGACCTCTTTTAGAACTCAATTTCCTTATCTGCAAAGTGGGGATAACGAACCTGCCTCACAGGAGGCGGTGGTGAAGCTCGATGCCATGCCTGGCCCACGGGCACAGTAAAGGATGCTGTTCTTACGGCCACTGTCTGATGCCATTACTCTGATTGCTTGGGTGCTAATGAGCACAGCACTCAGTAATGAACTGTTGTGTCATCATCATCGTCTCTGAAGCACTGGCTTTTATGGAAGAGGAGAGGAGGCTTGTGGTCAGCTGTGTTGTTGAACTTGTAGACCCTTAGGAATTATTCCCCATGGGTACAGAGTTTCAGTCTGGGATGATGAAAAGTGTGGAGGGGGATAGTAAAGATGGTTGCACATCACTGGGAATGCATCTAATGCTACAGAGCTGTGCACTTTAAAATGGTGAATTTTACGTTATAATGTTTTACCCCAAGAGAAGAATGTTAATTTTCCACAAATGCCATGGTACCATCCAAATAATCACAGGCTCTGGATTACTGGCGTTTCAGTTGAGGTTTGTTTCATTTGTAGCATAGTTTCGTGTGTGGTGAGCATATGTGCTTCTGTGTGTCAGCACTGGACCTGGGCTGTGGACCTTTGTCTGCCTCCCCTGCTGTGCTGCTGTTGTTGCTTGGGGTCTTGAGGACGTTCAGGCTGGTGGGTTCTGAACTGCTGTTCTTGGTGGGAGATGAGAACTCAGAGAGGGTGGCAGATGCCTTTTAGACCTCAGGATATCCACCCAAGGATCTGAACACACACGTTTGTGTCCAGTTTGATGTGCTCACTATGGACGCCACCGTCCTGCCTGTATCCTTACCCCTGGGGGTGATGAGTAAGAGGCAGGTAAGGGTACAGCCCTGTTTTCAGATCAGGCTCCCAGAGCTCAGTATGTGACACTGTTGAGACAAGTGAGGAGCGTACAACCCCAGCCCTTTCTTGCGAGGGCTTTCATTCACGCTCCTTTCTCCTCCTGGAAAAGTCCCATGACTTACCTGAAATCCCGTGACTTACCTAAAGTCATGTACCCGTTGGTGGCAGGAAGGAGCTAAGAACTCCTGTTCCTGACTCTGGGGTTTGTGCCCACCGCCCCCCTTCTCCATATGCATTTGAGCTATTTGAAAGGAACCAGCTCAGGGGTCCACAGCCCCCGGGTCACAGACTGGTACTGGTCCACGTCCCCTCCCCGACCCTGGTCTGTGGACAAATTGTCTTCCATGAAACCAGTCCCCGGTGCCAAAAAGGTTGGGGACCACTGGAATAAATAATCTTCCTCTTTCTAGCTTTAGCTTATATTTTCATCACATTTAGGTTTTTTTTTTTAGAAAACAACCAAATATTTGGAAATGAATTAATATACCCTTAAGAAACCCCTCAGTCAAAGAAAAAAATCAAATAGAGATTAGGAAGTAACTGAATCATACATAGAAAATTGGTACTATGGGTATATCAGTTTGTGGAAGGAAACTTACACTAGAAAAGTAGAAAGTAAAAATAATATTTGCATTAATTTTCTTTTTTATACTTATAAAGGGTGAGATTTTTAAAATTTTTATTGGCATGTAGTTGCTTTCCAATGTTGTGATAGTTTCTGCTGTACAATACAATAAACCAGCTATACGTATACATATATCCCCCCCTTTTTTAGATTTCCTTCTTACACTTAGAATTTTTAAAGCAGTTTACATACACTCTCTCATTTCTTCCCCCAATGTAATCATGAAATTACAAAATGAAATCTCCATTCAGGGGACCTTATCCAGGGATGGCATATGTACCCACAGAGCCTTCTGCCACCTGTGGCAGTCATAACTTGTCGATTATCATGCCCCTCCTGCTGAGGCACCCAGACTCCCATTGCTCTCAGAGCTGGCACAGGAAATGTTGTCTATTTTCCATCTCTCTTAGTCTCTAAGATCCTTGAGTTGTATGGTCACGTGAGCCGCTTGGTAAAAAATGGTTCCCAGCAGCTGACACGATCTTTAACTTTTGCACTGGCGTCTTCGCTGCAACCTGCTTTCCTCTGAAGCTCTGGGCCCAGCTGAGCTGGCAGAGGACGGTCACTGTCTGAGGGACTTTTAGGCACTGACTGTGACATACCATGGAGGAGACCCCCCCAGCCAGCCCCTGGGACCCCCTTCCTGGCCCCTCAAACCACGGCACGGGGCACCAGATGCCCCTGGCTTGCAGCTGGAGCCCGGGGCTGACTCGGCTCTGTGCTTCAGCCTCCAGGAAGTCGTTTGTGTTCGAGCTGAATGAGTGCGCCTCCAGCCGCATCCTGAAGCTGGAGAAGGAGAACCAGAGCCTCCAGAGCACCATCCAGGGCCTGCGCGACACATCCCTGGCGCTGGAGGAGAGCAGCCTCAAGTGTGGGGAGCTTCAGAAGGAGAACCAGCAGCTCAGCAAGAAGGTAACCCGGCTGGGGGCGGGGCGGGGGGGTGTCGGGCAGGTGGATACCCCTCCCCTGGCCCGGTGTGCCGTCTGGAGGCTGGGAGGGGGGCAGGTATAAGTGAGGATGCGCAGCTCGGGGGAGAGCAGAAGCCAGTGCAGCCGGAGTTAACTATAACAGAGGAACGAACAGTTGTAGAGAGCAGTCGGCAGACAGCGGGCTTGTGGCTGCACAGCCTTCAGGCGTGACCTGTGTGCCTCCTTGTCTTCATCTCTGAAATGGGGTTGATGGGCTTCCCGTCTAACAGATGTTGCGAGCACTCGATGGGTTTGTGTATGTGAGGGGTCTGGTATGTAAAAGTGTTCAGTGAGAAGAAACCAGTGGACTATTATGGGGCATAGTGGAGAGGAAGCAGTGATGTAAGCCGTGCACACGTACATGTATGGGGGGTAGGGACTGGTGGTGGACATTTTTGGGTGCTGCTGATGGTGAACAGGACCAGTGCCCACCCCTCCCTCTGGGTTTATGGGATGGAGAAGAAGAGGGGGCCAAACTGCATTTGCCTTTCGGGACAGCTGCTGGGTCTTCCCAGGAGCACAGCAGAACCCAGACATCTGGGAGGGCAGACAGGGGCTTACAGACCAGTCTTTGTTCTGTGGTTACAGGGACCCTCATTTGCACTGGGGATTCAGTCTCAGGCACAGAAAGGGTCCTTGAGAGGCTAGGGATGGCTTCCGTGGCTTTGGCCAGTCCAGGTCAGAGGGCATCAGTACATCACACTGCCTTGGTGCAACCACATTGAAGGCTCTGAGCACAGTAGCTGTCAGCGTCCAGCTGAGGGTGAGGGCGTGAGCACGCTTGCTTGCCGGCCACCATGCAGGCCTGATGCTTTGAGCTGTGCCACCTGCTGCCTGTGAGTCCTGCCAGCATCATTTACTGAGGCCGCATGGGCAGTGGGAGGGCCACCAGCCACAGGCAGAGACCTGGGCACCGCTGGTCCTGACTCTGCTGGTCTCTTAGCTCTGCGCTAGGCTTGGGACAGCCCCTCCTCATGACTGGGTCTCTGGAGCCCCCTCATGGGACCTCCCAGGCTCGATTACTCACTCTTCTTGTCCCTCTGAAGCCTTGTGTGCCTTGCAGCATTTCGGCCAGCAAATATTTTGTCCTGGCTTCATAGGACGATAGATAACCCCCACCCCATCTCATGCCGTGTCTCAACCCAGAATGTTTTTCCCAGCCCTCGTGGTCCACCCCGGCCCCGCACCCCTGCACAGAGCGGGGGCAGTGGGTATGCCCACCTGGCCGTACTCCTCAGCCCCCACCTCTCGGGTCCCACCCTCCCGGTTCCTCCGGGGTCGGTTCCCTGGTGGGACACCAGCCCTCTCCTGCCACAGTCCTTAAGAGACAGGGCTTGGCACAGAGTCCCTGGCAGGAGGGAGGTGCCACAGTTCCCAGACCCATCCTATACCCAGTGCTGGGAGCCCTGGGAGGCGGCCTTCTGTCCCCAGAGCGTCTCTTGCCATCTTACTTAGCCTGCCCTCCGTCTGACTGACCCTGTCCCGGCCCAGCAGGTGTGGCTTCACGTTCTCCTCCTCCCCCAACACACACCCCGAGTCCGGCACTGACAGGTGCTCCCTGATGATGGATGGGCAGACACCACAGCCCCGGCCGGAGGACTCACCCCCAGGCCCTTTGAACCCTCATCCGGTTCGGTTTGTCGGAACTTCCCACTGTCCCGGCCTTCCATGCGGTGTGTCTGGGCACCAGCTGGCATGCCCCATTCAATCGGTGAAGCCCCAGGCCCCATGGGGGCCAGCCTGGCTCTTGCATTCCCTGCCCGGGAGGTCACGGGCCCAGAGGAGCTCAGTGACTTGCCTGAGCCTCACAGTGAGGACACAGTAGGGCTGGAATACACACCCCCCGCCCAGGTCAACCGCTGCCCCGCACTCCTCTTTTGAGGACGACTCAGATGCATTTTCCTGTCGGCCCCAGCTGGGCCAGGCTTCCCTGTCCTAGGGTCCCCAGCTTGGGGCACGGGGCTGAGGTGCTGACGAGGGGATGTGACGACATGAGTATGAGCCCCACTCAGCCCAAGTCTCCCCACTGGTAGGGGAAGAAGCATGCCTGCTGCTTCCTCCGTGGAGGTTTGCGAGCTCCCAGACCCATGAGCCAGGAAGGAAAGTGCGACAAGTAGGCAGGGCCTGCCCACGGGCAGCGATCCTTCTAAGAGCTTTGGACACCTCTCTGTGCAAGGCCCCAGCTCAGACAGGCTGAACTGCAGCAGCTCCAGCCCTGCTGCTCACAAATGTCACTGGACATCTCGGTGTCTTACCCCAGAGGTTGGTTAGTGGCCTGGGGTCCGAGATCTTTCAAAGCTTTGAGACCCATCTGGTCTTTGCGAACCATCGTTTTAGAAGAGCTGTCCCAAACCAGCACATCAGGATTCTTTATTGTTTAGTCGCTCAGTCACGTCCAGCTATGTGCGACCCTGTGGACTGTAGCCCACCAGGCCCCTCTGTCCATGGGATTTCGCAGACCTGAATCCTGGAGTGGGTTGCCCCTTCCTTCTCCAGGATCCTTTAGGACCATGTCAAAATGCAGACAGAAGGTCTGTAGGTGGTGAGGCCGTGCTCTCGCAGGAAGGGGCAGCAAGCACTGCTGCACCTGCTCCCTGCCAGCGCGTGCCCAGCACCATATAATGACAGGCTCACGAGGATGCTCACTGCCGATCCTGCGTCATTTACGGAGACTTGCTCGCGGTTACGTCATTGGTAGAGAGGGACCAGAATCTGAACCCTGTCCCTGTGGCACCAGAGTCATGCCTCTTGCTGAGCTCCAGCCCCACCTTGCCCAGGGGTTTGGTGTCGGTGGGAAGGGGACCAGCAGCCTGGACGCCCTCCCAGTGCAGGCAGTAGCAGGGGCTTCTCCTGGGAGCCCAGTCTTAGGCGCTGCCCTGGACCCACTGTGTCAGAATCTGCGTCCACCACCTTATCCAGGTGTTAGGCACCATGAAATAGTAGTTCCTGTTTTAAGAAGGTCAGGCTAGTGGATCTCAGCAGAAGAGCTTGGTGTCAGGGAGGTGATGGGGTGGTTTTCCAGGCCAGGGGAAGGTGGCCCAGCCCCGGGCAGGCAGCGGCAATAGAGAAGCTTGGGTAGAGAGGGCAGGGCTTGGGGACAGAATTACTGGAGGGTGAACGAGGAAGGAGGTGCGTGTCCGCAGACCTCTCTGAGCATCTGGGTGAACTGGAGTTGTCACCAGGCGACGTCTGCAGGGCGTCCAGTGGTGGTGGCCCCAGGCATGTGGTCTGACCCTCAGGACAGTGGATAAACCCTGAGATGGGAGCAAGGAGCCCAGGGGGCACTTGGACCCATGGCATTGAGAATGAGGAGAGGGGGGCTGAAAGAAGCTGACCGATGGTGCCCGGGGCCTTCCACTTCCACCAGCGAGAAATGCAAGTCGTGGGCTGGGAGCTGAGGGTTGAGGGTGTGCAGAGGTCCCTTCAGAGCAAGGCCGGGCCACTTTCCCTTGAGAAAAAGGCCCGTTGAAATGTTGGGTGGGGCTGATGGGTTTTGAGTTGATTTTAAAACATAGATCACTTTGTGAGCCTCACTGCTGCCCGTCTGGGTCTTCTGGCTTCGCAGATTGAGAAGTTACAGACCCAGCTGGAGAGAGAGAAGCAGAGTAACCAGGATTTGGAGATCCTGAGTGAGGAGCTCATCAAAGAGAAGGAACAGCTGCAGAGCGACATGGAGACCCTGAAGGCCGACAAAGCCCGGCAGGTAGGTCCTCTGGGAATGGATGCCTATCCCGGAACTCCTGCCTGCAGGAGGCAGAGTAGTCCAGGATTTAGCCATTTCCCAGGAGTCTGTAGGGGAAACGTGGGTGACCAGGCATCTGGCCTAGCTGCAGCTCAAACCAGCTGCTCTTGTTCAGTGGTGGGGGGGGACACTGGCAGCGCCTAAAGACGGGTGATGCTCTTGGCGTGTTGTGGGCGAAGCTAAATGTCCATGTCTCACAGGACAACCCCACGTGACCAAGAACAATCCGGCTCCCGACGTTCATAGTGCCATGCTGAGCCCCTGAGGCTTATTGGTGGGAGGCAGTCCAAGGCTGGTGTGAGGGCTCTGTGATGCTGAGCAGGAGCCAGGCTCTCCTCCTCCTCTGCCAGCCTTAGCTGGGGCTGCCGCGTGCCGTCAAGGAATGGGAGAAAACTGGAGGGCGAAGAGCAGAGGGCCACCCCCCCCTGCCCCCCTCCACTCTGGGACCTCTGTCACGTCCATTGGTCACACTCAACACGTGACTAACCCCTATCTGGGAGGGGAGGCCGGGGTTTCAAGTACTTGAGTTTTTCAGGCGCTGAGCTAGAGCGAAAAAAAGAGGGGATGGGATAGTGCCATGTTTGGAGAAAAGACAGGCAGGGTCCCTGGCAGGATGTGGCTTACATGGAGGGCAGATGACAAGCAAGGCGATCCAAGACATGTGCTCTGGAGGGAGTAAACGGAGAGAATCCTGCTGGGTGCAGGCGCTGAGGAGTCGGGGTGCAAGGCTGTCCTTGAGGGGCTGCCGTTCGTACGCGGAGCCCTGGAGGATGGGGACGAGTCAGGATGCTGAAGGCCAGGGGAGGGCCGTCCAGGGCAGAGGGAAGACTGTGCAGGGTCTGCGGGTGAGGAGTATCCTCAGGGGAGCCCACAGAGGTGAGCGGCCAGGACGAGCGTACCAAGGGAATCAACTTCCATCGTTTTCAGGAAGAGGGAGAGATGGGTTTCTGTTTCTACATCTTCCTGGCCGCCCTGAAGGCGTTTTAACTTGAAGTGTCTTCCTAAGGGTCTCCGTGCTCTTCACCTCGTGTCCATGTTTGCCCCTAGAAATTTTAGGGATTTTTGTTTTTTCAATTGAACTATATAGTTCAGTTCTGGCGTACAGCAAAGTGATTCAGATGTATATGTGCATGCGTTCATGGGTCTCCGCTCAGTTGCTTTAGTCGTGTCCGACTCTTTGCAACCCTGTGAACCATACCCCGCCAGGCTCCTCTGTCCACGGGATTCTCCAGGCGAGAATACTGGAGTGGGTTGCTATGCCATCCTCCAGGGGATCTTCCCAATCCAAGGATCAAACCCCAGTCTCCTGCGTCTTGCATCACTGGCAGATTCTTTACCGCTGAGCCACCAGGGAAGCCCATATGTGCGTGTGTGTGTATAAAAAAATACGTGTGCACACATACGCCTATGCTTTTTCCATTATAGGTTGTTACAAGTTATTGGATATAGTTCCCTGTGCTGTACAGTAATACCATTAGGACTTCGGCGGGAAATGGTCTTTTAGGGCCGGAGCTTTGGTCACCAGATTAAACCAGACTTCAGCCCCAGATCACAACAATGCGTTTGTGCAACAGCCAATGTCTCTCCTGTCGTGTTTTCCCCCAGATCAAGGACCTTGAGCAAGAAAAGGACCACCTCAATCAGGCGGTGTGGACACTGCGGGAGAGGTCGCAGGTCAGCAGCGAGGCCCGCGCCAAGGACGTGGAGCAAGAGAACAAAGCCCTGCATAGGACGGTGGCGGAGACCAGCGGCCGGCTGAGCAGGCTGGAGCTGGAGCAGCAGCAGCTGCAGCGGGCGCTGGAGCAGGCGCAGGAGAAGGCGGGCCGGGCCGAGGTGCTGGAGCGGGAGCTGGGGCGGCTGGAGGAGGAGAAGGGGCGGCTGGCGCAGAGGGCCAGCGCTCTACAGGCGGCAGGTGAGCGGGCGGAGGCTGCGGAGCGTGAGAGCCACGGGCTGGCGCTGGAGAATCGGCAGCTGCGCAAGTCCCTGGACGCCCTGCAGAACGTGTCGGTGCAGCTGGCCGGCCTGGAGCAGGACAACCGGCAGCTGGACGAGGAGAACCTGGAGCTGCGCCGGATGGTGGAGGCCATGCGCTTCACGGGCGCCAAGGTGGCCCAGATGGAGCGCGAGAACCAGGAGCTGGAGCGCGAGAAGCAGGAGCTGAGGAAGAGCGTGGAGCTGCTCAAGGCGCTGGGCAAGAAGTCAGAGCGCCTGGAGCTCAGCTACCAGAGCCTGAGCGCCGAGAACCTGCGGCTGCAGCAGAGCCTGGACAGCGGCGGCCAGAAGGCGCAGGCCCTGGAGCGGGAGCTGGGGCAGCTGGAGGCCGAGAACCAGGGCCTGCGGCGGGACCTGGAGGCCCTCCGGCTGGCCCACCGGCAGCTCGAGCGGGCCGAGCAGGAGCGGAAGGCGCTGGAGCAGGAGGTGGCCCAGCTGGAGAAGGACAAGAAGCTGCTGGAGAAGGAGGCCCGGCGGCTGTGGCAGCAGGTGGAGCTCAAGGATGCCGTCCTGGACGACAGCTCCGCCAAGCTGTCCGCCGCCGAGAGGGAGAGCCGCGCGCTGGACAAGGAGCTGGCCCGCTGCCGGGACGCGGCCAGCAAGCTCAAGGAGCTGGAGAAGGACAACAGGGACCTCACCAAGCAGGTCACCATACACACGAGGACGCTGACCACCCTGAGGGAGGTGAGCCGGGGCCGTCTGGCCACGCCGTGTGCACTGTGGGATAGAGGTGGGATGGGGGGAGGCCCCTGGCGCGTGCTCCCTGCTTCGAACCAGAATGACGCCCGAAAGCATGAAGAGGAAGTAGACGTGACCTGTTAGGATCTGACTGCCCAGAGACAGCCAGTGCCTGGGGTATTTTATTCCATCCTCTTCCTTGTGCCTTTGTGTATACACACACTTGCTACCCTACTTTGTACACCTTAGCTCTGTTCCGTTTTTCAGTTACTTTACCTTTTCTCTTTACACTAAACAGCTTTCGAGCCACAATTTCTAATGGCTGTGAGGTAGATTTACTGTGATTAATTCTGTAGATTTACTGTGGTTACTTCCCTGGCCGCTCAGACGGTAAAGAATCTGCCTGCAATGCAGGAGACCTTGGTTCAATCCCTGGATCACGAAGAAGGTGTGTTCATCCCTCTCCTTCAAGACCTCCCCGGGGTCCGCTGTCCACATAGAACCGCCCGCTTGTCCTCGAGACACCCGAGCCGGCTGTGACTCGAGAAGATGGTTGCTCTGCCCTGAGATGGGCCTGTGCCTGTCTCTCTTGCTGCATCTGCTGGGCTCCTGGCCCACGCTTGTCCTCACTGTCCCCACAGGACCTGGTGCAGGAGAAGCTGAAGAGCCAGCAGCTGAGCAGTGAGCTGGACAAACTGAGCCAGGAGCTGGAGAAGGTCGGCCTCCACAAGGAGCTGCTGCTGCAGGATGACAACAGCATCGGTGACCCGTGAGGACCCCCCCCGCTCCGAGTGGCTGCAGGAGTCCGAGCACCCCACACCCTGCAGGCTCCACGCCCTACCCGCCCAGTGCTGCATTTTCTCTCCACACCCAAGGCCTCTTGTCATGTGGGGCTTTCTATCCCAGGCCTCCTTCCTAGAGATTCCAAGCAGGGAATAGAAGGGGATTTCTTTTGTCCAATAAAAAGGCTTCCTGATTTTTTTTTCTAGTTAGGCTCTTTCAGGCCAGTTTTAAATTCACAACAAAACTGAGGGGCAGGTACAGAGATTTCCTGTAGACCCCTGCCCCCTGACATGCATACCCTTCCTAACCATCAACACCCCACCCCCACCAGAAAGGTACATGCATTAATGCTGACAGGTCATCACCCAGAGTTCACAGGTGACATTGGGGTCACTCTTGGTGTTGCACGTTCTGTGGGTCTTGACAATATATAATGACATGTATCCACCCCTCTGGGGTCTTACAGAGTGTTTTCACTGCCCTAGGGATCCTCTGTGTTTCACCCGTTTGTTCTCTTCTCCTTTCCCCAGCCCTTTGATTTTTTTTTAAACCAGCCTGCAATTCTTTCTTTCTCTCTCCTTCTCCCCTCTCCTTCTCCTTTTCTTTCTTTCGCTCTCTCCCCGCCGCCCCTCCGTGCTGGGCCTTTACTGGGGTTTCTCCAGCTGCAGTGAACAGGGGCTGCTCTCTAGCTGCCATGCGTGGGCTTCTCACTGTGGTGGCTTCTCTTGTGGAGCACGAGCTCTAGGGCAGGTGGGCTCAGTAGCTGCAGCTCGTGGGCTCAGTACTTGTGGCCCACGGGCTTAGTTGCCCCCGCAGCATGGAAGATCTTCCCAAACCAAGGATCGAACTGGCGTCCCTTGCATTGGCGGGAGGATTCTTAACCCCTGGACCCAGCACGTTGATCTTTAAAGTTGAACTGTTGCTACTTTGCCTGCCGTGCATTCCTAAATGATCTTGCTTTTCCAAGAAATCCAGCATCTTGGACTTTTGTTGGACTTATAACCAACATGATGTCCTTTTGGTGTTGTTACAAGTCCACAGAGATGTACCACTTACCTAGCACTATTTGTTAACCTTTCTGAGACTCAGTTTACCCATCTGTAAAATGGCCATAATAGTACTTCTCTAAGATGGCGCCTGGAACACTATAGCCGTGACGTTTCATTTACAAGTGTCCCAGGTGTGTCTATACCAGGAGTCCAGGGAAGGGCTCTGGGTGACAGTGTTTGGTTCCTGCGGTCCTTCTGGGCCACATCCTTCAATGAGATGAAGAAACCAGCTTAATGCAGGAGGGCCTTGTGGGCAGCTGGGAGACTGGGAGCTTGTGGGAGGAAGAGACAGATAAATACTACCGTGTATTTTTATTTTTTCAGGAAATACAAGATTTTGGAGAGCATAAATGAATCAGCTTTAAAAACAACACTCACCATGAAAGAAGAAAAGATTGCTTTCTTAGAAGCACAGGTAGAAGAGAAAGCCAGCCTGAATCACCAGCTGCAGAACGAGATCCAGGTGGTAAGAGCAGCATCCCCCCACCTGCCCCGAGACGGGCCAGGGGTCGTGACTGTGAGCTGCCTGCCTCACCTTCCCCAGACCCTCGCCTGGATGGCAGAGGGGCGGCCTGGATGCCTGTGTCCTGGGGCAGGTGTTTGTGGAGAGGATACCCAAGGTTCAGGGGAGGGAGGAGACTGGCCACAGTTATGTAGCTGAAGTCGGGGCTGGGTCCCGGCACTGCCCTTCAGTCCCCTCTGCAGGGAGGGGGTAACACACAGGATGGAGGTTGTGTGTGCTCCCTGCAAAAGCAAAGGCAGGTAGGTGCCTGGCGGGTCCGCGCCAGTGCTGGGCGAGGAGATGGTTTGGTGCAGGGGGCCCCCAGCTGGGCCCCTTCCTGCCCCAAGTCTGCTCTCCTGTTCCCACAGCTGAAGAAGGAGTGTGAGATCCTCAAGCAGAGCCAGGAAGGGGGGACGCAGGTGCAGAACTCTTTCAAACACCCCATGGGGACGTCAGTCGAGGGTCACCCGGGGAAGGAGCCCTGGGCCCCCAGCCACAAGGAGGCCACGATGGAGCTGCTGCGTTTGAAGGACCGGGCCATCGAACTGGAGCGCAATGTGAGTGGGGAGAGGCCGTCTGTGGAGTGTCGCGTAGGTGGAGCGGGAATTCCCATCACCAGGAAGGACCCCGGGCAGCAGGAGCTGTTGAGATTGACGCAGGTCTCATCAGCCACTTCTTGTATTTCCTGGCAGGTCCTGTGAGCTCCTTTCCACTTGAGATCCCTTCAGCCTTTCGTTTTTTTTTTTTTAAGTGAGCATTTTATTTATTTTAAATTGTTCATTTATTTCTGGCTATGTCAGATGTTAGTCATTGCTCACAGGCTCAGTAGCTGTGGTACATGGCTTAGTTGCCCTGCAGCACGTGGGATTTTCGTTCGCCAACCAGGGATCGAACCTGTGTCCCCTACGTGGGAAGGCGGATTCTTAACCACTGGACCACCAGGGAGGTCCCCCTTCGGGTTTTCTAACTGAAAGGGTGTATGCACGTCTTCCCTGAAGACGCGCTCTCTGCCTCCCAGCACATCCCTGGGCCTGGAGCATCTACACCCGCACTGTTTCCACGGGGTTCTGTGTCTCAGCGCTCTGCGGGGGGTCGACCGCCTGTCCACCACGGTCCCCCACCTGTTTTCATGAATAAGATGTTATTGGCCCACAGACACACCCTCTGCTTCCACGTTGTGTGGAGCTGCCTTCCCGCAGTGATGGCGGGGGTTAGTGTCGAGGTAGAGACCACACGGCCGGCAGACCCCAGATATTTGCTGTCTGGCCCTTTACAGTTACAGAACAAGCTTGTCCGTGCATGTCTAAACACTTGACGTCCTTTGATGTCCCCCAATGGCCTTATGAAGTAGATAGTGATGGTTTTCATTTGATAGATGAAAAAGGTGAGATAGAGTGTAAGAAACTTGACCCTAAGCCCTATACTAGTAAGGGACAGGCCACGACCACCACACACACGTCCTAGTCCAGTCGGTGGCGTATTTTGCTTGGCCTTTATTCGCCTCGCAGAGCATGACCCACCTTAACCTACCTGCTGTCACCCCTGAGTGGGATGAGGCTGTGGCCACAGGCCCTGACTCCTGTCTTGTGCAAGCTCACAGACATGCATTCTCAGGGTGAGCGACAGAAAACAGAGAGAAGCGTTAAAGACAGAAAGCTTTAAAGAGAGCAGCTGTAACTCCAGCGCACCCTTGTCTCACACTCACATGCTTGGATTCCTTGCAAGATCCCCCATAATGTGTATTCATTCCTATCATGAAAACATGGACAAAAATATTTTTCTTCTGATTCTGTTGTCTTTCTAAGAGGGAAAGTGTTACTTCTCTTACTTAATGGGTTCTGGCTTTGGCCCCCAAAGCATCAACTCTTGAGGGTTCTCACTCCCAACAACTCAGGTCCCCGCTGCCAGTTAGCAGGTACGGAAGAAGTGAACTGAAAGTCGCTCAGGCGTGTCCGACTTTTTGCGACCCCGTGGACTATATACAGTCCATGGAATTCTCCAGGCCACAGTGCTGGAGTGGGTAGCCTTTCCCTTCTCCAGGGGACCTTCCCAACCCCGTGATCAAACCCAGATGTCCCTCATTGCAGGCGGATTCTTCACCAGCGGAGCCACAAGGGAACCAGGTACGGACCTGGCGTCTGATCAGTCCCGCTTTTCCCTCCCCTAGAATGCGGCCCTGCAGGCTGAGAAGCAGCTGCTCAAGGAACAGCTGCAGCACTTGGAGACCCAGAACACGGCCTTCAGCAGCCAGATCCTGACACTGCAGAAGCAGAGCAGCTTCCTGCAAGAGCATAATGCCACACTGCAGACGCAGACGGCCAAGCTGCAGGTGAGGGCCGGGCGGGCCGGCCCCGCGAGGAGGATGCTCCTCGTCTCCTAGAGATCGGCCCAGCACACGCACAACTCCCAGTCAGCAAGACGGAGCAGAGGGAGAGTTTGGGGCTTTTTTTTTTTTGGCAGATGCATTGTACACCGTGGTTCCTAGTCTTAGGATCTTTGAAAGTAGTTTTTAGTGAATGAACACATGGCTGCCCAGGCTAAAAATAAGTTAATTTCCCTGCTTTTATTTGCAGTCTTGTCTGTTCCCCAAAATCTATTTCTTGAGACGTTCTTAGGAATTTCTTGGAAAAAGAGATTCTGGAATCAAACAAATTGAGTTCAACCAAGTCAAGCACATTTCTTCACCGTAGGACCTGGTTGAGTCTTTCTGAAGCAAATGTGAATTTTTCATCTCCACGAGTGAAATGAAATATCAAGTGTCTATTGAGAGCATCTAACCAAACCAGTGTTCTGGACCGTGCATTTTAAGCTATGGATATTTATGTACAGTTAATAGATTATGGAAAAAATTAAGAATTATTCATTGCAGTTTCCTGAGAAAGGGGTTTGAAAGTATGTAACTTATGGGTCAGGGATGATAAACAAGATACTGGCAAAGATGCTGGAATTTGTTCTAGTAAAATGAGGGAGTAGGGTATTAGTTTGTAGTTTTGTTTTGTTGGGGCTTTTGGTTGTGGTTATCATATCTTTGTCTCATCTTGATGTTAAGCTTATTGATTCTGACCTCAGAATGAATTAGGAAGTGTTTCCTTCTCTGCAGTTCCTCATAATTTTGGATGTTGGGTGGGTGTTCTGAAGCTATCACTTAAGTTAAAGTAGGTTGTTCGGGCATTCTGTATCCTCGGTGGTCCTCTTTTAAAACTAGGCTTTTAAGAGTACTGAAAGATGGTATCCAAAGAGCTTATTCATAGCTAGGGCCCCGTTTGCCACCGAAAGTCACATCTGTGGAGAGGTTTCAGGACCAAGCACCAGGCGACAGTCTGTTACACCGTCTGGCCTCACCCAGCCATTCCTCAAGTCCGGGTAGAACTGTCCTCGGTCCCAGCTTGGTCTTTGCCTGCCCCAAGGGGGTTCCTGCTCCCTCCGTGTCAGCCTCCACCCCCGTCTCCCTCTCGGCAGGTGGAGAACTCCACCCTGACCTCCCAGAGCTCCTCACTCAGCGCCCAGTACGCATTGCTGCAGAGCCAGCAGACGGCCAAGGAGAGCGAGAACGAGAGCCTACAGAAGCAGCAGGAGCAGCTGGCGGCTGCCTACCAGGCGCTGCTGCAGGACCACGAGCACCTGGGGGCTCTCCACGAGCGCCAGTCCGCCGAGTATGAGGCCCTCATCCACCAGCACAGCTGCCTGAAGACCCTGCACCGCAGCCTGGAGCTGGAGCACAAGGAGCTTGGCGAGAGGTACGCGCTGGCAGGCCGGCGGGCCAGGTCCCCCGGGTTTGTGTCCCTCCGTGCCCCTCGAGTCTCCTCTTGGCCTGTGGCTTCACACCATCTGGGGCCCTGGAACTCTCCCCAAGGGGAAGTAAATCAGAGTCTCCCTCAGCAGTTCGGAGGGAGAGCAGCTGGAGAGCGGTGCCCAGAGGATCCCCAGGGAAGAAGGGGTGTCGCGGCCAGTCCCGGCTGAGGGAAACTGCTTGTTGGTGTGGGGTCCCTGCCCCCCTGAGGAGTCCCTTTTTCCCTCTCTCTTCTCTCCAAACCAAGAATAAGGAGGAAGTTCCCCATAGCAGCTCATGTACACTGATGCCCTTCACCCTGCCTTCTCAGTTCTTTTCTTGCCTTTCAAGAGATCTGAGCTGCATTTTTTTTAACCTTTTGTCGTTGGCTCGCTCCGTCCTGTCCAACTCTTTGCCACCCCATGGACTGCAGCATGCCAGGCTTCCCTGTCCTTCATCTCCCGAGCTTGCTCAAACTCATGTTCTTTAAGTCAATGATGCCATCCAACCATCTCATCCTCTGTTGCCCCCTTCTCTTCCTTCTGTCAATCTTTCCCAGCAACAGTCTTTTCCAATGAGTCAGCTCTTCGCATCAGGTGGCCAAAGTATTGGAGCTTCAGCATGAGTCCTTCCAATGAATATTCAGGGATGATGTCCTTTCTCCTTGCTGTCAGAGACTCTAAAGGGTCTCCTCCAGCACCATAGTTTGAAAACAACTTTTAATTTTAAATACATAGAAATTAAACAGAATGGTATAGTGAAGCCTCTGTAGACCCATGACTAGCTTCGGCAGTGAGCGCTATTTTGCCATCTTTGTTTCATCTTTACTTTCCACGCTCTAGCCCTACACTTTAAGATAGAATTTACATACATTGAAATGCACAAGTCTTCACTTTGCACGGTTGACAGCTCGTGGGTTCTGGGTTTTGTGTACATTCATTCAGTCAACCAGCATCGCCTAAGCACCTGCCCGAGCAGATCAGTGATTGTCCCAGGCTCCTGGGCAGGGGTGGCAGGACCCATCACACCTGGGGACACTTGTGATATGCACGTGGCTCTAATGCAGGAGGGAGAGTCTCTCTAACACTTGGCGAGGGTGGGGGGTGGGTGAGTGGAAGCAGTTGTCCTCATCATCCGCTTGTGAGATGGTCCTGCTTTCACTGCTTTCCTTGACTCAGCCTTACAATGCTCAATGAAGCTGCAGTGCAGGGGTATTTCATCACAGATCACGGGGAGGATGTTGAGCCAGCAAAGCTGCGTGAGGGTGCCTGATGGTGCTGTGGTCCTGGGGTGATGGCGTTCATTCATCCACTCACCTGGTGCTTCCTTTTTGCCTCTGTCTGGAGTCCTCCACTTGCTTGATCCACCCAGATCACCATCCTTGAGGGCCTGCTGAGACGTCTGCTCCTCTAAGATTGCTCCTTCCAGCCAAACTGAGCATCTTCAGCCTCCTCTGCACCCTTCCATATACATGTGATCCTTTGTACACACCTGCAGTGTGCTTGGTGCTGAGTCTAGACTGGTAGGGGAGGCACCCTATTTACTAACAACATGGCGTGAGAAGTGTTCACTCAGCTCTGAAGCTAGCACAACGCCCAGCACTCACCTGTCCTATTATGTGTTACAATATCTTATGATATTCTTCATGTGTGTTCAGCGGGGAAGGCTTTTGCAGGTGGAATTTGGACGGGAGTTCACTGTTGCTTTTCCTGTAGTCCTTGGCTCAATGCAGCGCAGAGCCACTGTGTTACCAGCGCTTGTTGGACAGGCTGGAGGCCCCTGGGTCCGTCTGCGGCAGGGCTCCAGGATCTGGAGTCTGGGTACCTGGCACACAGGGACAAAGGCTCTACATTCATTTCCTTTGACACTAAAATGGACACTTCATTCATTCTCTTAACACATATATATTGAACACGGTGCCTCCTTCCACTGGGGACTTGGTGATGAGCCAGACTGGGCTAAGCCCTGTCCTGCAGTAGGGTGGTGACTGATGGTCAGAGAGATGCTGGATCAGTGCGCTGTCCCAAGATGCTACAACAGGGAAGTGGGAGCCGGGGACCCTACTGGTCAGCCCATGGCCCTGATTTGTCAGACCTGGGGTGACTTCCCAGAATCATTAACCTGCCTGAGAAAGATCACCCCGGAAAGCCAGGCAGAGCCGCGCGCCCAGCACCACATCATGGACCCTCTGCCTCGCAGCTAAAGGCCACACAAATGTCTGCCTCTAAACAGCAGCCCAAGCAGATTTCGAGCTTGATTCCTACACAGGCACAAGTCTGGGCTCCAGTCACATGGTGCACATACCGCTGATGAGGTGGGGGTGGGGAGTCTGGAGACGAAGACTGGAAAAGCCTGGACGTAGGGACTCTTGAGTCTTTGTGAGCTCAGGAGGTTCCAGCAGGTAGAAGGAGCAACTGGGGCTTATCAGGAACTCCGTCCTTGTGCTCTGCTGAGCTCCAGAGATGGCTGTGCAGTGTGCCCTATGCAGAGACAGAAGGGGAAATACAAGGAGGCACGTGAAGGGAGAGGGTGAAGTCTGGGTCAGGGGAGTGTCTGGTGTGTGAGAACAGCTGGCCTCTGGTGAATGCCCGGATGCCGCCCTCACCCCAGGAAGCCTCTGCTCCCCCGACCCCAGGGCAAGGCTAGACAAGAGCGAGAAGGGCTCCCCACCCCACCCCCGTCCCCAGAGATTCGCTGCTTTATTAGCTGTTACCTGTCCTGGACTCCTGCTGTTTATTTTGTGATTTCTTTTAAATCTATTTGTGTTTAGTGACCCTAGCTGAATAGGTGGCTCAGACAGTAAGAATCTGTCTGTAGTACGGGAGACTGGGGTTCCATCCCAGGGTCGGGAAGATCCCCTGGAGAAGGGGATGGCTGCCCATTGCAGTATCCTTGCATGGAGAATCCCACGGAAAGAAGAACTTGGCGGGCTACAGTCCATGGGGTCACAGAGAGTCGGACATGACTGAGCGACTACCACTTTCTTAGTGAGCCACCTGGTAGCTTATTTATAATCCCTAAGAGAAGGGCGTAGAGTTCAGAGGACATAGTTCTGGAGTTCCAGGTGACCCAAGGGAGGAAGGCTGTGGTGACGGGGACCGAGGGGACTGTGGAGGCGTGTTGGGTGGGAGGAGGGGACCTCCTGGGTCCGGGGCTGGAAGAGACCCCTCAAACCGCCTCACCCGGGGACTGCCTCCCTGGCTGCTGGCTCGGACGCTTCTCAGCCACCACCCTCGCGATTGCCTGCCGTCTAAGCCTCGCTCCCCGCAGAGGAGGCTCCAGGGTCTTCCGGGGTGTGTGTTACCTGTGGGGACAGATGGCTGGGGAACGGGCTGCCAGCAAGGTGTTCCCGCCCGCAGGCACAGCGACATGCTGAAGCACAAGGCGGAGCTGGACGAGCTGGAGAAGGTTTTGAGGGCCGAGAGGGAGGCTCTGCAGCAGGAGCAGAGGACGAGCGCCATGGCTGCGAGCGAGAACCAGAGGCTGCAGGAGGAGCTAGACAGGTAAACGCTGGGGCCGCGGGGCCCACCTGCCCACGGGCAGCGGCATCTCACCCACTCAGCGCCCCCTGAGGTCAAGGGCGTTCCTGGTCATCATGTGTCTTACAGCCCGTCATGCTAACAGCCGGTTGGTAATGAGGTCACCGGGAATGGTGCTGGGATGGAAGGACCAGTGAGGTACCTGGGACAGCGTGTCCTGTAAGCTGGCAGCCCTCACCTCCCACTCCGAGATGACGATTATGTCCGCCACAGGCAAATCCCTCATCTCATGGGTTCCCTGTTTATGAACTCGCCTCCTTCTCACGTTCATCTGTAAGCCCCAAATCAGCGCTCGTGGCGCTTTGGAGGACATGCCCAGGGTGCGGGGACATCCGAGGTGCCCGACGCACACATTTCCAGCTAAGGATGCCCAGGGTGTTCGGTCCCAGCAGCCCCTGCTGCAAATGAGCATCCTTTTCGTGGCCTGTTTAGAATCATGGTTTTTGTGGCTTTGTACTTTTTGGTGACAGTTTTGCCATTCAACAACTTTCCACAACTTTTAACGTCTTTCATTACCTGAACATTATTGATCAGAGACGTTTCAGTATTCACATACATAAATCACCAGCCACAGGCATTAGTTTCTGCAAAACTCCCCCAGGCAGTAACATGAATGGCCCCCAGGTGGGATGCCTTCTCAGGTTCCCAAGTGCATTGCTGGTATGTACAGAGAATACAAGGTCTTCATAAAACTGTTCAACTTCAGCTTCTTCAGCATTACTGGTTGGGGCATAGACTTGGATAACTGTGATATTGAATGGTTTGCCTTGGAAACGAACAGAGATCATTCTGTTGTTTTTGAGATTGCATCCAAGTACTGCATTTCGGACTCTTTTGTTGACCATGATGGCTACTCCATTTCTTCTGAGGTATTCCTGCCCGCAGTAGTAGATATAATGGTCATCTGAGTTAAATTCACCCATTCCAGTCCATTTTAGTTCGCTGATTCCTAGAATGTCAACGTTCACCCTTGCCATCTCTTGTTTGACCACTTCCAATTTGCCTTGATTCATGGACCTGACATTCCAGGTTCCTATGCAATATTGNCATTCCAAGGCCAAATTTGCCTGTTACTCCAGGTGTTTCTTGACTTCCTACTTTAGCATTCCAGTCCCCTATAATGAAAAGGACATCTTTTTTGGGTGTTAGTTCTAAAAGGTCTTGTAGGTCTTCATAAAACCGTTCAACTTCAGCTTCTTCAGCATTACTGGTTGGGGCATAGACTTGGATAACTGTGATATTGAATGGTTTGCCTTGGAAACGAACAGAGATCATTCTGTTGTTTTTGAGATTGCATCCAAATACTGCATTTTGGACTCTTTTGTTGACCATGATGGCTACTCCATTTCTTCTGAGGGATTCCTGCCTGCAGTAGTAGATATAATGGTCATCTGAGTTAAATTCACCCATTCCATAACCATTTCTAGGAAATAGCATTATCTCCTAGATCCTATTTTTCCATAAATGGAGTCAAATTATAAGCAAATTATCAAAGACCTTATGTCAGCAACATAGTTAGAAATAGGCCGACTAAGTTTTCAGCCTATGACTTGACTGAATATCCTGGTGCTCCATGACAGCTGAGCCTCCAAAACTATTCAATAAACTTAGGATTCCTCAAGGCATAAAAATATGCACCCATCCGTCAGATCATTTCATGTCACTCCTAAGATTATCAAATGAGAGGATGACTCCATTTGAAAGATCTTAATCCTGTTATGGATCTAGGTTAGCTGATATTTTAATACTTTTCAAAATTAAACATTACAGTGATCTTTTGTAAGATCTTTATGTAAGATATCTTTATGTACGTAAGATATGTAAGTGATCTTTATGTAAGATAGGATAAAACATTTCAGTATATCTGAAGTTTGGGCCATAAACGTCAGTTTTACAAGACTGAAGAACATTATTGAATATTAAATTGAATAGATGTCCTCTTCACAAATAAAATCAAGATAAGTGTTTGGTGGATTAACTGAAAAGATTGATTAAAATAAAAATGTAAGTAAAACTTATCTATATATCCCTTATTTTTAAAAAAATGTAAAATTACATAACTGTGTTACATAGTTACATAACTGAGGCTTCTCAGATGGCTCGGTGGTAAAGAATCTGCCTGCCAGTGCAGGAACCACAGGAGACACAGATTAAATCCATGAGTTGGGAAGATCCCCTGAATGAAGAAATGGCAACCCACCCCAATATTCCTGCCTGGCAAATCCCATGGACAGAGGAGCCTGATGGGCTATAGTCCATGAGGTCACAAAGAATCAGACATGACTGAGCATACAAGCACTCATGACATTCACTAAGCTTTAAATGATACACACTTCCTTTGAAGAGGGAACTTCCCATTTGGAGTTATTTGCCATCCTGTTTAGACCATCTATAATTTGTAATCTTTTCATTTTTGTTTCTTTAAATTTAAAATAAATGTAGCTATTTATTTTTAAAAAAAGCAAATTCTTCTAAATACTAACACTATTTAATCCAGTCTTTATATTTTCTTCATTTTATTCAACAGTATTTTTGTAAATATTTCCTTTTTTATACCTTTCCAAAAACACGGTATGGTTTTCATGTAACTCATTTTATATTTGTGCTCAATAGATTTACATAATATTTAATTAAAATTTCCAATTAATACTACCTTCAAAATAGCTAGCTTTCTACAAAATCATTTTCCTTATTATTCCATACATGCAGGACTACCTTCAAAAGTCCCATGCATTTAAAGATGGCAATGTAAAGAAATTCTCCTTGACAGAATATAAGTTAAAGTGTGTTGGTTACTTCCCACCCTGGCCTATTGGACTTCCCAGGTAACGGGCTCTGTGTCCTTGTTCACTATTTCCAGACTGATACAATAAGGACTAGAGCAATGTTTAAGTTCACATGTTGAAAAGATAATGCCTTCTCTTTACCTAGATCCCTAAAGACCTAATGGAAAGGTACTCTCTCTCAACTGGGAACTACTCACCTTAGAGCATGAAAAACAGCTTCTGTTGGTTTGCACACTATATTTTCATCAGTCGTAATACAGAAATTAGTATCATGATTTAAGCAGCTGCTTTAACAAAAACTTACACTGTTTAGCACTGGTTTAATAGTCATGCTGTAGCTGCCAATAGCAAGCATACAGACACTTCAAACTGTCAAGGTAAAATATTTGATGAAACTACAACCTGTGGTTTCTAGAAAGGCAGACCTAGTGCCACCAGCCAAGCCTATAGTTCAAAGAGAAAAACTTGTGAAGAGCCAGAAAATTAGCATGTGTTACTTGTTACTCCATGCTATAAGCAAAACCTTACAGGAAGGGACAAGCTTTGCCTCCTTTGCAGGGAAACAAAAAGAGAGTTCATAAATACAGAGCCAAGTCTTGGAAAAGCCAACAGATCCTGTACTTCA
The DNA here is from genome assembly GCA_006410675.1 of Oreotragus oreotragus. NCBI lineage: Eukaryota > Metazoa > Chordata > Mammalia > Artiodactyla > Bovidae > Oreotragus > Oreotragus oreotragus. The sequence continues at coordinate 282,443 of SJYX01012457.1, read as the reverse complement.
AACAATAAGAGAATAAATTGTACAAAACTCTTTGAAATAACTTCTTCACTTTTGGCACTTTCCTATATAAATTTTCTAAGCTTTCAAGGCAAAACCAAAAACACAGTTCATTTTTCTTAAAAGAGTATGTTGCCCACTTCTTTAGAGGCTAAGATGAAGAGTGACAACTGGAGACCAAGGAGCCCACGTACAAAATTTAGGGAAGCCCTTACTCTCTGCACATGGACGTCACCAGACGGCCAACACTGAAATCAGATTGATTATATTCTTTGCAGCCAAAAATGGAGAAGCTCTATACAGACAGTAAAAACAAGACTGGGAACTGACTATGATTCAGATCATAAACTCCTTATTGCAAAATTCAGACTCAAATTGAAGAAAGTAGGGAAAACCACTAGACTATTCAGACAGGACCTGAATCAAATCCTTTAGGATGATGCAGTGGAAGTGACAAATAGATTCAAGGAATTAGATCTGAATCTGATGGACAGAATGCCTAGGGAACTAAAGGCAGAGGTTCCTAACATTGTACGGAGATGGTGACCAAAACAGTCTTCAAGAAAAAGAACTGCAAAAAGGCAAAATGGTTGTCTGAGGAGACTTTACAAATAGCTGAGAAAAGAAGAGAAGTGAAAGGCAAAGGAGAAAAGGAAAGATAAGCCCATAAAAGCACAGTTCCAGAGAATAGCAAGGAGAGATAACAAAGCTTTCTTAAGTGGACAATGAAAAAAAGAAGAAGAAAACATTAGAATGGGTAAGACCAGAGATCTCTTCAAGAGAACTGGAGATACCAAGAGAACATCTCACACAAAGATGGGCATAATAAAGGACAGGAAAAAAAAAAAAAAGAAGAAGATATTAAGAAGAGGTGGCAAGAATACACAGAACTGCACAGAAAAGGTCTTCAAGACCAGATAACCATGATGGTGTGACACTCACTTAGAGCCAGACATCCTGGAGTGTGAAGTCAAGTGGGCCTTAGGAAGCATTACTACAAACAAAGCTAGTGGAGGTGAAGGAATTTTAGCTGAGCTGTTTCAAATCCTAGAAGGAGATTCTGTTAAAGTGTTCCACTCAATATGCCAACAAATTTGGAAAACTCAGCAGTGACCACAAGACTCAAAGAGGCTAGTTTTCATTTCAATCTCAAGGAAGGCAATGCCAAAGAATGTTCAAATTATCACACAATTGAGTTCATTTCACAAGCTAACAAGAAATGCTCAAAATCTTTAAAGCTAGGCTTCAAGAGTATGTTAACTGAAAACTTCCAGAGGTACCAGGTGGATATAGAAAAAGCAGAGGAACCAGAGATCAGATTGTCAACATCCACTGGATCATAGAAAAAGCAAGAGAATTCCAGAAAAAAATATCTGCTTCATTGACTATGCTAAAGCCTTTGGCTGTGTGGATCACAACAAACTGTGGGAAATTGTTAAAGAGATGGGAATCCCAGACCACCTTACTTGCCTCCTGAGAAGTCTGTAAGTCAAGGGAAGAAGCAACAGTTATAACTGGATATGGAACAATCCACTGGTTCAAAATTAGGAAAGGAGTACTCCACGGGTGTATATTGTCAACCGGCAAATTTAACTTATATGCAGAGTGCATCATACAAAATGCCAGGCTGGATGAAGCACAAGCTGGAATCAAGATTGCTGGTAGAAATATCAATAACCTCAAATATGCAGGTGACAAGTATGCTTTCTACCCTTATGGCAGAAAGCAGAGGAACTAGGGCTTCCCTGCTGGCTCAGATGGTAAAGAATGTGCCTGCAATGAGGGTCATAGATTTTATCCCAGGCGTGGGATGGTCCCCTGGAGGAGAGCATGGCAGCCCACACCACTTTTCTTGTCTAGAGAATCCCCATTGATGGAGGAGCCTGGGGAATACAGTCCTTAGGGTCACAAAGAGACAGACATCACTGAGCAGCTAAGCACAGCACAAAGAGGAACTAAAGAGCCTCTTGAAAAGGGGGAAAGACAAGAGTGAAAAGCTTGCTTGAGACACAACAGTCAAAAACTTAAGACCATGGCATCTGGTCCCATCACTTCATGGAAAATCAATTCAGCTGAGTTTAGTCACTCAATCGTGTCTGACTATGTGTGAACCGATGGACTGCAGCACCCCAGGCTACCCTATCCATAACCAACTCCCACAGCTTACTCAAACTCACGTCCACAGAGTTGGTGATGACATCCCACCATCACATCCTCTGTTATCCCCTTTCCCTCCTTCCATCAATCTTTACCAGCATCAGGGACTTTCAAATGAGTTACTTCTTTGCATCAGATGGTTAAAGTATTGGAGTTTCAGCTTCAGCATCAGTCCCTCCAATGAACATTCAAGACTGATGTTCCATAGGATTAACTGGCTGAATCTCTTTGCAGTTAAAGGAACTCTCAAAAGTCTTCTCCAACACCACAGTTTAAAGTATCAACTCTTCAGTACTCAGCTTTCTTTACAGTCCAATATTCATATCCATACATGAGTACTGGAAAAACCATAGCTATGACTACATGGACCTCTGTTGGCAAAGTAATGTCTCTTCTTTTTAATATGTTACCTAGCTTTTGGTCATAGCCTTTGTTTGAAGGAGCAAGCATCCTTTAATTTCATGGCTGCAGTCAACATCTGCAGTGATTTTGGAGTCCAAGAAAATAAAGTCTGTCACTGTTTGCATAGTTTCCCCATCTATTGGCCATGAAGTGATGGGACCAGATGACAAGATCTTTGTTTGCTGAATTCTTGTTTTAAGCCAACTTTTTCACTCTCCTCTTTCTCAGACAGTAAAGTGTCTGCCTGCAACGTGGGAGACTTGGGTTCAATTCCTGGGTTGGGAAGATCCCCTGGAGAAGGAAATGGCAATCCACTCCAGCACTCTTGCCTGGAAAATCCCATGGATGGAGGAGCCTGATAGGCTACAGTCCATGGGGTCACAAAGAGTCAGACATGACTGTGCGACTTCACTTTCACTTTTATCAAGAGACTCTTTAGTTCTTCTTCGCTTTCTACCATAAGGGTGGTGTCATCTGCATATCTGAGGTTATTGATATTTCTCCCGGAAAACTTGATTCCAGTTTGTGCTTCATCCAGCCTGGCATTTCTCATGATGTACTCTGCATGTAAGTTAAATAAGCAGGGTGACAATATACAGCCTTGATGTACTCCTTTCCCGATTTGGAACCAGTCCATTGTTTCATGTCTCAATCTAATTGTTGCTACTTGGCCTGTGTACAGATTTCTCAGCAGGCAGGTCAGGTCGTCTGGTATGCCCATCTCTTTCAGAATTTTCCACAGTTTCTTGTGATCCATACAGTCAAATGCTTTAGCATAATCAATAAAGTAGAAGTAGATGTTTTCCTAGAATTCTCTTGCTTTTTCAGTGATCCAGTGGATGTTGGCAATTTGATCTCTGGTTCCTCTGCCTGTTCTAAATCCAGCTTGAACATCTGGAGATTCATGGTTCACATACTGCTGAAGCCTGGCTTGGAGAATTCTGAGCATTACTTTGCTAACGGGTGAGATGAGTGCTATATGAGGTCATTTGAGCATTCTTTGCCTTTCTTTGGGATTGGAATGAAAACTGACCTTTTCCAGTCCTGTGGCCATTGCTGAGTTTTTCAAATTTGGTTTCATATTGAATACAGCACTTGGAGGTGGGAGGGGGTTCATGTTTGGGAGTTCGCGTAAAAAAATAAATAAATACAAAAAAAAAAAAAAAAGCATCATCTTTTAGGATTTGAAATAGCTCAACTGGAATTTCATCACCTACACTAGCTTTGTTCATAGTGATGCTCCCTAACAATACAGCACTTGGAGGTGGGAGGGGGTTCATGTTTGGGAGTTCGCGTAAAAAAATAAATAAATACAAAAAAAAAAAAAAAGCATCATCTTTTAGGATTTGAAATAGCTCAACTGGAATTTCATCACCTACACTAGCTTTGTTCATAGTGATGCTCCCTAACGCCCACTTGACTTTGCATTCCAGGATGTCTGGCTCTAGGCGAGTGATCACACCATTGTGATTATCTGGATCGTGAAGAACTTTTTAAGTCTTTATGCTGTATATTTCTGTTACATAAGCAGATGCATTTCATTTTTTTGCTAACTCCTGTTAGAGTTGCAGTTTTGATCATTAGTTCAAAATGGGGGAATGGATGACCATATGCTATCAGAGTAGAATTAGGACAGTTACTTTTAAAATAAAATTATTTTTATTGCCCCAGTTCAGTGCTTACTAGAAAGATGGGGGAGAATATTCTTCCCAAAGTATAAGGTTTCTGCTATTGCCTGAATTCAAGTAAAATTTCAAATTTATTTCCTTTGTGGTCAGTGTACCTACTCTGTAATATTTCACTTCTATTGAAATTTATTATATGATACAGTATGCAGTCTACTTGGTAAGTATCTATTTGTACTTGAAAAGAATGTGTATTTTGCAGTTGTTCAGTGAAATGTTCTATAAATGCCAAAGTAATTGATAATGTTCTTCAGATATTTATTTTTACAGATTTCTTGCCTAAATTGGTCTATTAGTTCCTGGGAAAGTTGTGTTAGAGTCTCTTACTATGGTTGTGGCCTTATCTGCTTCTGCTTTTAATTCTGTCAGATTTTCATGCATAAATCTTGAAAATCTGTTTTTAGACACATGCACACTTGTGTCACCTCTTTCTGATTGTATTGATCCTTTTAATAATGGAAAGTCCCTTTTGCCTTGAGTAATACTTGTTTTGATGTCTATTTTGACTCATGTTAGTAGAAGCACTTTAGGTTTTTCATGCTTACATTTTGCACCTTTTTTCATCTCTTTTGTATTTGAATTCAAAGTGTGTCTATTGTAGACAGCATGTACTTGGTTCTTGCTTTTAATCCTTCCTTAAGATTTCTGCCTTTTGATTGGAGTGCATATTCTTTTTACATTTAATATAATTATTGACATAGTTGTATTGAGGTCTGTCATTTTTCTATTTTTTTATATTCACCTCATCTTGCTATTGTTGTTAGTCTATTCTTTCTTTCCTTCTTTTGAATTAATGAAGTATTTCAGTATTTCATCTAAATTCGCGTATTGGTCTTTATCTATGCATCTTTGTTTTTAGGGGCCTTAGGGTTACAATATCCACCTTTAACATAACACATTCTTATTGTTTTTATTGAGTTACTTATTCTACACATAGCCGCCTCCCTCTGCCTATAAGAAAACTTGCTCTCCTCATTGTCACCTGGGGGAAGGAATCAGCTTTTGGGCAGAAGTCCACCCTCCCCACCCCAACCCCAGTTGCTGGTATCCTAAATAAACTTTCCTTTTCACCAAACGTCCCTTTTTATTGGCTTTTGAATGGCAAGCAGCCCGACTTCTACTGTCAATTACTTAACGATCTTTTATAAATGAAAAAATAAAAGCTTCTATATGGACAGAGGAGCCTGGTGGGCTACAGTCCATGGGGTCGCAAGAGTTGGATACCACTTAGCAACTAAACCACCACCATGTAACACATCAAGAGCTCCTGTCTACAGGAGACGGGAAGAAATGGTAATGGTGACTCCCAAATGAGAGATCCCAAAAGGCTCTCAGAGTTTTGCTTCCACCCTCCACTGTCTTGAAGCCCCAGACCCAGCTCTTCAATGACTTGCCCAGCATTTCTATAGACATGTCCCAAAGGCACCTGAAAGTAGGGTGTCCAAAATCTGGACTCCTGGATCTCTTCCAAGTGTTGATAATTCTCTGTGAGTGTTCTACTGACCCTATTCCACCCCAGTGTTCACTGCAGCAATTGAACAAGAGCCAGAAAATGAAGAAGCCTGAATGTCCATCAACAAAGGAATGCATAAAGAAGATGTGGTACATGTAGACAATGGAATATGACCCAGCCATGTTTTTTTTAAAAAGGTAATGCCATGTGCAGCAACATCGACGGAAACCTCAGGCTTCTTCTGGACACAGCCTCCACTCACCTCCTGTATTTCATCCACCAGCAAATGCTGACTCTGTTCTTTCTCAAGTCTGTCCTCTCACCTCTTCTCCACTCTCTCTGCCTTTTGTCCAAACCACTGTCTCTCAGCAGCCCCTGTAGCAGTTTCCACGCAGCTCTGACATCTACGCAGAGCCTTCTAATCCCTTTCACACCGTGGTTCCATACGTGGAAACACATGACTCTCACGCTGCCGTCCTCTTCCCACCCTAGACAGACTGCTTGGTCCTGCTCTCGGACTCAGGTTCACCTTCTGGCCCACATGACTGGCCCCCCTTCCTTTCCAGCCTCACCTCAGCCTCGTGGCGCTCGCTCTTGCGTGCTGGTCACACCTTTCCCCCCTCCCCACATTGCCCGCCCTGCCCTCCAGTCACCTTTGCTCTGCTCGGAGCCCTGCTGGTGGCTCTTCCTCCCCAGGCAGGCTGATTCAGCTCTTCTGTCTTGTATAAGTCATCCACCCCAGGATGCCTTCACTGAGCTCAACTGGGTGGCCTCTCTGTCAACCCTTTTCTCCCTCAGCTCTGTCGTGTGCCTCTCCTTCAGGGCAGGACTCCAGATGAAATTTTTTGACTGCTTACTTCATTAATGCCTGAGTCCTTCTTATGAGCTCAACTATGTCTATCCCCCCCCAAAAAAAGAATATATATATACCTCCTAAATCCCAGTACTGTGGAATATAACCCCGCTGCTGCTACTGCTAAGTCACTTCAGTCGTGTCGGACTCTGTGTGACACATAGATGGCAGCCCACCAGGCTCCCCCATCCCTGGGATTCTCCAGGCAAGAACACTGGAGTGGGCTGCCATTTCCTTCTCCAGTGCATGAAAGTGAAAAGTGAAAGGGAAGTTGCTCAGTCGTGTCCGACTCTTCGCGACCCCATGGACCGCAGCCTACCAGGCTCCTCTGTCCATGGGATTTTCCAGGCAAGAGACCTGGAGTGGGGTGCCATCGCCTTCTCCGGGAATATAACCCTACTTGAAACTAAAGCCCTTGCAGATGCAATTAGTTAAAATGAGGTTTCCCTGGAGTGGGTGGTCCCATAATCCAATGAGACTGGTTTCTTTACAAAAATATATCCAAAAGAAGACAGGGACTCGGGGAGACACCACGTGAAGATGGGGGACTGGGTGATGAATCTTCAGGCCAAGGAACATCAGAGGTGACCAATGAACAACAGAAGCTAGAAACAGGTGAAGAAAGATTCTCGGACAGGCTTCAGAGGGAGCCCTGACTTGCCAACACCTTGATTTCAGACTTCCATCCTCTGGAACTGGGACAATACATCTGTGTTGCTTTAAGGCCACCTGGTGTGCGCAGCTTGTTGTGGCAGTCCTAGGAAAAGAATAGGGCCTCTCAGACCCTAAGCCCCATGAAGCTGGGAACTCTTTTTTTTTTTTCCCTCACTGTTGCTTCCCAGGTCATACCACAAGGGCTGCAACATTTGTTGTTGCTTAGCTGCTAAGTTGTGTCTGACATTTTTGCGACCCTATGGACTATAACCTATTGGGCTTCTCTGTCCACAGGATTTTCCAGGCAAGAATACTGGAGTGGGTTCCCCTCCCTCTCCAGGGGATCTTCCTGACCCAGGGATCAAACCCACATCTCCTGTGTCTCCTACATTGGCAGGCAGATTCCTTACCACTTAGCCACCTGGGAAACCCCCAGTGCCTGCACATACTAGCCAATAAATTGATAATTGAAAATGAGTGAAAAATAATCTAATAAATAAATGAATGGCAAGACCTTAAATGTCACTGATAATCAAAGTAAAATAAAACAACAAATTCATTGACAAATTTCAAAATGTGGTTAACACCTTAGTTTTCACCAGGCAGGCATATAGAGAAGTTCCGGTGAGAGTTGAGAAAATGGGCACTCATATGCTGCTGCTGGCAAAAAAAGAAAAAGAACTGAGGCAGTCTCTCTGGAGACTGTCATATACATTTCAAGCCTCTAAAGAGCTTATGCACTTTGAGCCAGAAATTAGACTTCTAGGAGTTTACTATTAGGAAAAATGTTACAAGTGAAAAAGATGTATTTACAATGGTGTTCACTTTGATTATTTAAGATCAAAAATTTTTAAATATCAGAAACAAGCCAAAAACCCACCGGCAATGGAGAGCTTGAGTCAATTATGGTTCATCTACATTATGGAAACTATGAGTCCATAAAATAGTAATCAAGATCTGCATTCATTGATATAGAAAATAAATAAAGGTGTTTCCTAAATAGTTTGCATAGTATAGTAAAATTTTTAATAAATGAATATGTGTGTATTAATATAAAATTAAATTTTAAAGAACAAATCAAACATATTAACAATAGTTACTTCTAGATAATGAAATGATGATCTTTTTTTTTTTTGTATTTATTTATTTTTTTACACGAACTCCCAAACATGATCCCCCCTCCCACCTCCCACCCCACATCTTCCCTCCAGATCATCCCCATACACCAGCCCCTGTCTCTTATACACATCTAGATGTGTATAAGAGACAGGGCTTGTCCATAGGTGATCCTGGGCCCACCTCCAACTGCCGAAGGAATGGACCACTTATTGAGAGAGCCTATTCCAGGCTCCTTCAATCACAGGAAAGTTAAGTCACTGAGTCGGGTCCGACTCTTTTCGACCCCTGTGGACAGTAGCCCACCAGGCTCCTGCATCCATGGGAGTCTCCAGGCAAGACTACTGGAGTGGGTTGCCATTTTCCTCTCTAGGAGATCTTC
>SJYX01012457.1:232681-271684 GCA_006410675.1 Oreotragus oreotragus | reverse complement strand
ATCCATTTTGAGTTTATTTTTGTGTGTGGTGTTAGAAAGTGATCTAGTTTCATTCTTTTACAAGTGGTTGACCAGTTTTCCCAGCACCACTTGTTAAAGAGATTGTCTTTACTCCATTGTATATTCTTGCCTCCTTTGTCAAAGATAAGGTGTCCATATGTGTGTGGATTTATCTCTGGGCTTTCTATTTTGTTCCATTGATCTATATTTCTGTCTTTGTGCCAGTACCACACTGTCTTGATGACTGTGGCTTTGTAGTAGAGCCTGAAGTCAGGTAAGTTGATTCCTCCAGTTCCATTCTTCTTTCTCAAAATTGCTTTGGCTATTCGAGGTTTTTTGTATTTCCATACAAATCTTGAAATTATTTGTTCTAGTTCTGTGAAAAATACCACTGGTAGCTTGATAGGGATTGCATTGAATCTGTAGATTGCTTTGGGTAATATATTCATTTTCACTATATTGATTCTTCCAATCCATGAACATGGTATATTTCTCCATCTATTAGTGTCCTCTTTGATGAAATGATGATCTTTAATTTATCCCCTATAGATTTTTTGTCTGTATGGCCTAAGATTTTTCAGAAATATAATCAAGAAAAACTATTTTCAGAAAGGTAAATAATAATGCAATATATTATGTATTAAGTGTCAAATGAATGATATAATTCTTGAAGCACAGGCATTATCTTCTGTACTTTCTGGATTTGAGTGTTAAAAATTCAAAAATGGTGATCACTCTCTCAGTTTCACATTGTTATGCCAATGCAATTAAAAAGGGTTCAAGGAAACTCTGTACTAGTCTCCTTAGTGGCTGTACCAATTAAGATTCCCACCAACAGTGTAGGAAGTTTCCCTTTTCCTCCTTAAAAATTTCAAAATAGAACTACTTATCATATGATCCAGCAATCCCACTCCTGGTGATAATTCAGAGAAAGCATAATTCAACATACACGCACCCCAAGGGACTTCCCTAGTGGCTCAGATGGTAAAGAACCTGCCTGCCAATGCAGGAGACTTAGGTTCGATCCCTCAGTCTGGAAGATCCTGTGGAGAGGAAATGGCAACTCACTCCAGTATTCTCCTCTGGGAAATCCTGTGGACAGAGGAACCTGGTGGGCTACAGTCCATGGGGTCACAAAAGAGTTAGAGAGGATTTAGCACCTAAACATCAACAGACATGCACCCCAATGTTCACCGCAGCACTATTCACCATAGCCAGGATATGCAAGCAGCCTAAATGTCCATCAACAGAGGATGTAATGGAAGATTACCCAACCATAGAAAGCAATGCCATTTGCAGCAACATGGATGGAGCTAGAGACTGTCATATCGAGAGGTCAGGTCTTACAGAGAAAGCTAAATATCATATGATATCACTTATATGTGGAAAATCTTTAAAAAAGGTACAAATTAACAGCTACAAAACAGAAACAGAGCCACAGAAAACACGTTTACGACCACCAAGGGGACGGTGTGGAGGAGGGATAAACTGGGAGATCTGAATTGACATATACACACTATTATACTTAAAACAGATAAGTAAGAAGGACCTACTATAGAGCACAGGGAACTCTGCTCAATATTTTTTTAATGACCTGTATGGGAAAATTATCTTAAAAATAGTGGATATATATGTATGTGTAACTGACTCACTTTGCTGTATAGCAGAAGCTGCTGCTGCTGCTGCTAAGTCACTTCAGTCCGACTCTGTGTGACCCCATAGATGGAAGCTAACACATTATAAATCACCTATACTGCAATAATTTTTTTAAAAAAATTAGGGCTTCCCTAGCCATCCAGTGGTTAAGCATCCACCTTGCAATGCAAGGGACACCAGTTCAATCCCTGGTCTAGGAAGGTCCCACCTGTCACAGAGCAATTACACCTGTGCGCCCTAGAGCCTGTTCTCTGCATCAGTGAGAAGCCCATACACAGTACTAAAGAGTAGCCCCCGCTCACCTCAGCTAGAACAAGCCCACATGCAGGAACAAAGACTCATCACAGCTAAAAAAATAAATAGATAAATCTTTTTTAAAAAAATTTTAAGCTCAAAAGCCAAGAACTGGTCCCAGAGCTTTCTCAGAGGTTTATAGCAACTCCTCAGGCAAGCTGCAGGGAGAACCCAAAAAGAGATGGCTCATCCCCCAAAGGCAGTGGCTCACCAACCACAGTAAGGAGAAAACTGGGATGCTGGCTTTTCTAACCCAGGGACCCAAGGTTAGGGATGGGAAACAGGCCAGGGATAGAGGGGGTGAAATATCCCATTTCTCAGAAGTCTTATTATTGCCAGTTTTTACACTGTGTACTTCTTCATCTCTCAGCTGGTCTTCTTGCTCATAGCAAAAGGCCAGAGACTGCTCTTAGTGCTTCACGAATGCAGAATTCAACAAAAGGACGCTGGTGAACTGTCAAGACCCCCAAGAAGCCCAGCGGCTTCTTCTTACATGTGTGTCTTTGTTATCCTGGGCACGTTCTTCTAGGCCTCAAAGTGACAGTAGTCTCTGCAGCTCACGACAGCCAGAGCTGCTGGGCACGGGGGCCGGACCTTGCCAGGACTCAGCCTAGGACTGCAGGAGGGGTCAGCTGTCCTGGCCACATGCCCTCCTCACAGCGCTGCATTCTGCACTAAAGGGAAGTCTTTCTCTCCTAACGCTCACTAAGGTGAAAATGACACGATGGCACACTAGATGCCATCAAAGGGGCATTCCGGCGGGGCCTGTTAACCTGCAGACAGAGAAGCAGCTTCCTTTGGGAAAATCTCCCATGAGATGGTGTCACAAAGGCTGCCTTGGATTAGCAACCCTCAGACTGAGTTATCTGGAGCGAGATTCTTCCCCTCCAGAGGGGAGGGGTGATCAGTTCTTGATTTTTGCTCTTCATCCCTTCTCTGCTAACATGCTCATGTAGAGTGCCTCGGGTGCTCCGGAAATATTTGCAACATTGAACTGAAACTCATTTCTGGAATTTCCTTCTTGTGTTGATGTGAAGTGCATCCTGAACATCAAACAAAATGAAAAGAAAAATGAAGTTGCCAGTCCAGAAGAGACATTCAGCCTCTGATAGAAGAGCAAGAATCGGTGCGAATTTCTGCCTTGCTCCCTGTTCGTGAACAGAGCTGCCCTGACATCTGCCTGCTGCTGTCCTTTCCCCCACTCTTCCCCCCAGTGCTCTCTGCTCCTTCGGCAAGAGCAGCCCAGTGCCCACTGGCACACGAGACAAATGGACTTTGTTGCCTCGGCCTGCACTATAAACTGAGTTACCCTCAAGTCTGTCTGCACTTTCCGAATTCATCCAAAGCCATCGAGCCACAGTGGAGGGCTGTGTGTGTGTGAACGTCAGGCTTGGCAAAGCTGACACGAACAGGCGTATGCCTGTGGAACCCACCTGAAATGCTCCAGTACCTTTTCTTATTTTTCATATCAGATTTTCAGAGTAAGCTATTGAAGATTCATCTCCCTGTTTATGCCATAAACGGTTGCGTTCCTGACACCTTTCCAGAGGATGGTTCTACGCAGCGCCCTTTTAGCAGAAGGCCCTGCAGCCTAAGCAGTTTCGGTCACAATGCCAACTGCACTGATTAAATTAAAAAGACACCTGTGAGGCTCTTTTTTTTCCCCCTCCTTTTGTTTCTTAGCTTAAATAGACTAAATTATCTGTGTCTGAAGCAGGAGGTGATACTGGCTCCTCAGCCTCTTCCTCTATTACTCTGCTTTGGTAGAAACCAACCTTCATTCCCCACAGTGCCCTTCATCCAATTAACAACCTCCCAGCATCAAAATTCTCCTCATAATTAACCGGTAACTATTATTCCCCACCCCAAAGTCACCTCAATGCACTTACTAGCCCTGTGTACCTCTACTCCCATCACAGACCTCAACTAAATCCATACTAGAGAGCATAAAAAGTTGTTGTCCACCGCACTGGCTTACTTATCAGTAGTTCTTTCTGGCAACTTCCAGAAGCTTGCCTGAGTACAGGCCTGAACTCTGCCAGTCACCACAGGTGAAACAGACCAGTGCTTCCGAGGACAATTTGATCAGCTTGCTTTCTTCTGGCTCTCACTTTCTGGATAGAATTTCTGAAGTCTGTAGCATTTCCTGGGGACTTCAGAGCTGTTACTTTCTCTAGGAGTGCAGAGGACAGGGCAGGAAGATGGGACTCTAGTCAAATTCAGACTCTATGAGCTTGACAATCAGTGAGTTTTCACAACTGGGTCTGGACTGTTTGCTCAGCTTCAGTGTTAGGCCTGTGGGTAACAGTGGCCGATAAAACGGCTCACCAACCACAGTAAGGAGAAAACTGGGATGCTGGCTTTTCTAACCCAGGGACCCAAGGTTAGGGATGGGAAACAGGCCAGGGATAGAGGGGGTGAAATATCCCATTTCTCAGAAGTCTTATTATTGCCAGTTTTTACACTGTGTACTTCTTCATCTCTCAGCTGGTCTTCTTGCTCATAGCAAAAGGCCAGAGACTGCTCTTAGTGCTTCACAAATGCAGAATTCAACAAAAGGACGCTGGTGAACTAAGACCCCAAGAAGCCCAGCGGCTTCTTCTTACATGTGTGTCTTTGTTATCCTGGGCACGTTCTTCTAGGCCTCAAAGTGACAGTAGTCTCTGCAGCTCACGGCAGCCAGAGCTGCTGGGCACGGGGGCCGGACCTTGCCAGGACTCAGCCTAGGACCGCAGGAGGGGTCAGCTGTCCTGGCCACATGCCCTCCTCACAGCGCTGCATTCTGCACTAAAGGGAAGTCTTTCTCTCCTAACGCTCACTAAGGTGAAAATGACACGATGGCACACTAGATGCCATCAAAGGGGCATTCCGGCGGGGCCTGTTAACCCGCAGACAGAGAAGCAGCTTCCTTTGGGAAAATCTCCCATGAGATGGTGTCACAAAGGCTGCCTTGGATTAGCAACCCTCAGACTGAGTTATCTGGAGCGTGGTTCTTCCCCTCCAGAGGGGAGGGGTGATCAGTTCTTGATTTTTGCTCTTCATCCCTTCTCTGCTAACATGCTCATGTAGAGTGCCTCGGGTGCTCCGGAAATATTTGCAACATTGAACTGAAACTCATTTCTGGAATTTCCTTCTTGTGTTGATGTGAAGTGCATCCTGAACATCAAACAAAATGAAAAGAAAAATGAAGTTGCCAGTCCAGAAGAGACATTCAGCCTCTGATAGAAGAGCAAGAATCGGTGCGAATTTCTGCCTTGCTCCCTGTTCGTGAACAGAGCTGCCCTGACATCTGCCTGCTGCTGTCCTTTCCCCCACTCTTCCCCCCAGTGCTCTCTGCTCCTTCGGCAAGAGCAGCCCAGTGCCCACTGGCACACGAGACAAATGGACTTTGTTGCCTCGGCCTGCACTATAAACTGAGTTACCCTCAAGTCTGTCTGCACTTTCCGAATTCATCCAAAGCCATCGAGCCACAGTGGAGGGCTGTGTGTGTGTGAACGTCAGGCTTGGCAAAGCTGACACGAACAGGCGTATGCCTGTGGAACCCACCTGAAATGCTCCAGTACCTTTTCTTATTTTTCATATCAGATTTTCAGAGTAAGCTATTGAAGATTCATCTCCCTGTTTATGCCATAAACGGTTGCGTTCCTGACACCTTTCCAGAGGATGGTTCTACGCAGCGCCCTTTTAGCAGAAGGCCCTGCAGCCTAAGCAGTTTCGGTCACAATGCCAACTGCACTGATTAAATTAAAAAGACACCTGTGAGGCTCTTTTTTTTTCCCCCTCCTTTTGTTTCTTAGCTTAAATAGACTAAATTATCTGTGTCTGAAGCAGGAGGTGATACTGGCTCCTCAGCCTCTTCCTCTATTACTCTGCTTTGATAGAAACCAACCTTCATTCCCCACAGTGCCCTTCATCCAATTAACAACCTCCCAGCATCAAAATTCTCCTCATAATTAACCGGTAACTATTATTCCCCACCCCAAAGTCACCTCAATGCACTTACTAGCCCTGTGTACCTCTACTCCCATCACAGACCTCAACTAAATCCATACTAGAGAGCATAAAAAGTTGTTGTCCACCGCACTGGCTTACTTATCAGTAGTTCTTTCTGGCAACTTCCAGAAGTTTGCCTGAGTACAGGCCTGAACTCTGCCAGTCACCACAGGTGAAACAGACCAGTGCTTCCGAGGATAATTTGATCAGCTTGCTTTCTCCTGGCTCTCACTTTCTGGATAGAATTTCTGAAGTCTGTAGCATTTCCTGGGGACTTCAGAGCTGTTACTTTCTCTAGGAGTGCAGAGGACAGGGCAGGAAGATGGGACTCTAGTCAAATTCAGACTCTATGAGCTTGACAATCAGTGAGTTTTCACAACTGGGTCTGGACTGTTTGCTCAGCTTCAGTGTTAGGCCTGTGGGTAACAGTGGCCGATAAAATGTAAAAGCGTATGTTCTATGACATCGCTTCTCCTTGTTATCCAGAGAACCCTGGAGAATCATGTCATTAGTAGGAATGTGCCGTTTACAGAAAGGATAAGAGCAAAGGAGACAAGTTTACTTCTGCAAATAAGTAACTTAAGTACAGCTTAACCCAGCAGCCCGGTGGACCATCGGAAACCCTTTCACACTGAAAGCACGAGCAATGGAGTCAAGAACTAGAGCTAACTGAGAGGCAGGAAAACGGAAAAGTTGTGTGTGGCCTAATGGGTATATCTAAGTCAACACTGTATCCTTGCCAAAACATTTTCATTTGTGGCCTCTTGGAAGCTTTTTTGTGAATATCAGTGTACCGTGCAAAGAAATATGCTTCGATTTTATAGTCACAGAGGACAGCTTTATGGGAGGGGAGGAGCTTCAGATAACACAGAAGTAAGGTGAAATGTGTTATTTTTGCCCGTGAAAGTGAAAGTGCTAGCTGTTCATTCATGTCGGACTCCTTGCTTCCCCATGGACTGTAGCCTGCCAGGCTCCTCTGTCCATGGAATCCTCCAAGCAAGAATGCTGGAGTAGGTAGCCATTCCCCTCTCCAGAGGATCTTCCCAACCCAGGGATTGAACCTGGGTCTCCTACATTTCAGGCAGATTCTTTACCATCTGAGCCACCAGGGAGATACCATTACAACAGAGTAATAATAACACCAGCTAACGTGTGCCACAATCTTCCCTTCACATGCTCAGTCTCTGAACACAGATTCCATCTGATACTCACAGCAACCTCATGCGGCATGCTCTGCTGCTATCCCCCACCTTCCAGATGAAGACACTGAAGCTGAAAGAGGATAAACAATTATCTCGGGTCATAGCACCGGGAAGGGGCTGGACCAGGAGGTGACTACAAAGCCACAGAGTGGGTCACCATCCTTCACATCCCTTTACATCTTCACTCAAAGGGAGGTTTTAGAAATGGATTTCTTAGTGAAAACTCTTCTGGTAGGAGCATTTATTGCAACCCTATCCGCAAAAATATTGGCCTGGAAAAGTGTGGGGATGAACTTAGTGCATAGGTTTTTGCTCTCACTGGGCCACAGGGAGATACATTGCCTGGGACCCTCTCCCTCTATCACTGTGACCTTGCATGTTTATCCCATGATTCCTTCTCCTGACATTTTCATCTTCTCTGAACTTCCATCTCAGAAAAAAAATACTACTGTAAACCGTACATATTATCTTATGCTCAGCATTTAAATGGAGAGGAGCATGTTGCTAGCAATTGTATTTTCCTCCCCACAGCTGCCTCTTCTGAGATTTCTCCCGACGTGTCTCGGATGCTCCCACCCACTCTTCTCATTTTATTATCTTTTCTGCCACACTGTTCCTTGCTTTTTCCCTGATTTTTCTCTCCTGAAATCATGGCCACCAGAGATTACATACACGATGCATTCATTAAGTTCATCTCTATTCTACCCACTCTCCTGGGCCCATCCCAAGTTATTTGCTTCTTTGATTTTAAAATTACATTCCCAGCATGAAATCCATCAGAGTAAGGTATCCAGAAACTGTACATGTGTAGGGTTATCCTTTCTTTAAGTACATTTCTTATCATGTGGAATTCTTCCTGAGTGACTCTGTCCCTTCTTTCTGCTGTTATGTTTGTTTGTTAATTTAGTGTTTTTCTTCTATTTATTATTATTATTATTTGCAAATTTGAAAGAAAGAAGTGCAATGAGAAGGAAGCTTATTTAAAAAAAATAAAATAAGAGACACAGGATATTAGAGGTTTAGCAAGACAGTTTCTTGGGCAATCCTGATAGTCCTACTTCTCTCACTCTTCCAGGCCCCATGCATAACCCATCTTCTTGGCACCCACACATTTAGACAGAACACCAAGTGTAATCCAAAGGGTCAGTGAGCTGATTTCATAGATAAACTCCTCTACACTTAGATACAAATGAAAGTCACAAATGGAGCACAGGGCAGAGAATTAGCCTTCAGTCTTCTGTATTCTACTTTGCTTTATTACCTAATGCCAAGTAATAGTATCTGTGGGGACAGGGATTTATCCAGTATAGGCTCTCAGAAGCACAGTTGACCTGTCCATGGATACAGGCTTCTCCTTAAGCATCTTCCAGATCATTCCCACAGATGACTGCCTTGGCCAGTTCTAAAATACTAAATTCAAACAGAAGACCAAACTTTTCCTTCCACTGAACCCATCTTCTATGCCCTGTTTATGGTACTTTGGGAACAATTAGTGGTATGTGCCTGTAGAGTGAGTTCACCACACATATTTAAAGTCTGAAGATCCCCTCAGTATCACTGTGGGTATTTGCCAAAAGCCAAGAACCCGGTCTGATCAGAAATTCTCAAAAAATTCTTGTTCTATTATGGTTTTAGTCTCCCAAGTCAGCTCCCCAATGAACCAAAACTCCAGGGATTTGTGCCCTTGTGTAAATCCCCTCCCCTTGAATCTGAACTGGCCCCTGTGATTCATTCTGGCCAGTAAAACTCAGCAGAGGTGATCCTGCATGACTTTATAGGCTAAGTCATAAACATATCTGCAGCTTCATCTGGGGCTCTTAGAATTCTTATTCTGAGGAAAACCAGCTACTGGGTAAGAAATATAATAAACTTTGAATAAGCCCAAACTAGCCGGACTGAGATGCTACATAGAGAGAGAGGTATGCCCAGCCAATCCTGGCTGGACTGTTCCCACACTCCCAGCAGAGGTGCCATCTTGAACATCCAGAGCCTTTAAATGACTTAGTCCCAGCCTGACTGTAACTGCATGAGACTTGGAGCCCAGTCAATACAGAGAAGTACGAGAGATCACAATAAATACTCATTTTAAGCCACTAAGTTTGGGGTTGAGTTATTAAAGTGAAAACTAACTAAAACATCTGCCTTTCATCAAAGCCAGTCCTTGGACCCAAAATGGACTCAGAAATGACTGTTTCCCCTCAAGGCCTTCTTTCAGTCCTATAAGGATTCATAGCATATCAAGCTCCATGCTGGGGGCTAAGAAAGAGCACTATGGAACACCTCTATGATGGAGCCTAAAAGGTTCCAAGGGAGGCAGTTACAAGACCCAGTAAGTCAGCCTCACTGGTCTGCCCCTTTTTTACTTTGGCTAATGCCTAATATCAAAGCATCAAAAAATGTCAGATTTTGGGAAAAACAAGCCAATATAGAGACTTCATGATACCCAAGTTTTCCCAATCTAGGTTAATAACTCTCATTTGCATCTCATTTGCATCATATGATTGCTTGTTGAGGGTATCATCATCAGAAATGAAATGAGAGCTGTTTGTTTGAGACACCTGACCATGTCGTGCCTCCTGCTCATAAAAGGGTCAAGATACAAACCCTCCAAGTGTCTTTTATAAAGTTGGCCAAATATACCTTCTAACCCCACTTCTGGTTGAGGGTCAAAGGAGATCTCCAGTGATCTAGAAGGGTATGATTAAAGATACCATTTCTAAACAGCATCTTTGTTGTATGTTCTACACACAGGATTCAATAAATTTCTGCTCAAATCTAACTGTAAAAGAAAAGTATTTTTCTTATACTGATTATCTCCATAAATAAATGTGTCTATTGCAGGCAGTCAGAAAGTGAGACTTCTATAAAGCGTCTTTGTTTGCCTTTGCTTCTAGAAAACAGAGCCAGCATAATACCTGCAACCCTTGTTGTCTTCTCCTGCCTTGAGAGAGTTGATTTTATCCTAGCATTGTACCAAGTTTAGTCTGTAAACTCTCAAGCATTGTTGAAAATAGGACAGTGTCCAAGTTTAATGCATTCAGTAGGCTCTAGCCATAAACCCATCAGCAAAACGAAATCATCTTTAAAATGGTGATGCTGTGTGCACCAGTACCAGTGCTAGATGGGTATTTCTGGGGCTCCTGACTATTCATGAGGTCTTGAGGATACCTACTGAAATCTGGACCTGGTGCCTCCACAGCAAGCCCTCCCACTTCCATCCTGCTGCCTCCCGGATGGTCTTTCAAACAATACATTTTTTAAAGGGGAGGGGTATCCCCTACATATTTATAACAAAGTTTCTCTTTCAAAATGCAAATACCTCTATGGAGAATTAAGTCTATGAGGCTTCCACACTTTAAAAACAGCATCTGTGATCAGACTCTCCTGGATCACTTCACTCTCTGTGTATCTCCTTTACCCCCTACTTTCTGGAAGAGTATGGGAGGAGGCAAGAACAGTCATTGTGCCGCTATGACAGCTTGCCAAGTGTGTGCGGTTATCCCTTTCTTTGTGTTCAAGGAAGATTTGGCTCGGGCGCTGCCATGCACAAGATCCAGTCTCCCAGGGTCTGCTCCTTCAAAAGAATGAGAGTCATGATACACGCTCACCAAGCACAGACACAGTGGGCATTCAGTGAGGGTTTGCAGAAGGGTTCGAATCAGGATTAAATTAACTTTGGAAATTAGTCGCTAGAATCTTGGGTTGTCTAATATCAGAAATGATGCCTGTATTGGGTCTTAGGGACTTACTTAAACTGGGCTCAGTCATTGAACAGAAGTAAAAGAAAGTAGCACATAGTAAGCATTTAATACAACATTCATTCTTTCTCTTTCATATCAGACAGTGTGTATACAGGCGTGCATGCTACAGACACGCACAAAGCACCGTGAGATTGAATGATGGATGGAAACGGGAGAGAGCAGATTCAGAAGACATGGAAACTAAAAGTAGCATGACCAGTATTTTCTAGTTTCAGAGGTTAGAAAAGTCTACTTACTTAAAAGTGCTCTTGTCTTCTTTATATGTGGAGTACATTCCAATGTAACTGACACTCATATTACTACACATCAGTGTGATTTTGCTATTCTTATTGAGCTAAAAAGAAACCAGGGCACGCTCCAGGGTATAACATCTGCAGCAGAAGCCCATATGTGCTGTTTATCTTTATGAATCAAGCACTCTGTTTATAGTGATTTGCCCTTAATTTGAGCCCTGAACTAGAATTCTTTCTTTTGAAGATATCTAGTTAATTAAAAGAGCACATAAACTAGAGACTGAAACACATCCCAAGAATATTACGTATGTTTGTGATTTGTGTTGAAAACAACTCATTTCCTTTTTGAAATCTATAGAAACAGAAGCAAAGGCATCTATATCAGAAAGAGTAAACACTGAATTAGAATTTGGTGTTCTTTGCACGTGTTAGTGTTAGGCACCCAGTCGTGTCCACTCTTTTCAACCCCAGGGACTGTAGCCCACGAGGCTCCTCTGTCCATGGGATTCTCCAGGCAAGACTACTGGAGTGGGTAGCCATTCCCTCCTCCAGGGATCTTCCTGACCGAGGGGTTGAACCCAAGTCTGCCGCATTGCTTCTAGATTCTGACTGTCTGGGCTATCAGGGCGGCCCTTAATCTTCTTAAACTAGTCACAGACTGTGACTGCAATTGGGATTCCCCTCAAAAAAGAGTACATTTATTTACCATAGACTCATCTCAACTGGATAAAGGTTTAAATGACCTCAATGACAAACTAATGATGGAACAAAAAGTCACTTGACAATGAGCCTTGATTTTTGGTTTGGCTGGTTTTCTGCTGATTACTGATTTCAGGTAGGTCATAATACACTGATTCTAAGTTTCTGATTAGCATCATTCTTCAAGCCATTTTGCCCCTTTAGTAAAACTCCCTTTAATTAATAACTTATCATCAAGACCCTAGTTTTCATTATACTCCTTTTAAGAAGAAAAACAAGGTTTCTCAGCCAGAGACCCCACCTAACTCAAGTCATGTTCTAAACATGCTTTCATATATATCTGTCCCTCAACCCCCATAGATGTCTGGACTTGCCAGACAGATATCCTGATTTATTTTAGGTCTGAAAGTTTAGTACTAATTAAAAAAAGGACTGAGAAAGAGTTTATATCTAAACTTGTCACCACCACTAAAAAAAAATAAATTATAAACCAAAAACTAGAATGAAGAAAGTTAAGTTTTGAGATATTTGCCTTTTTCTTTAATTTTCTATATACTTAAATATCTTTACAATATAAAACTTTCTTAAGAACAGTCAACAATATGCTCATCTGCTACACAGCCTTGATATCCTCGAACAGTTTCTCTAACGTATGCAGTATATACATTTTTTATGTATTCTTTCCTAATGTTCACTTAGCCCAACACTGGAATCAAATAAGGCACTTTGGTTAAATATTTCTTAAATAATCTTGATAAACACCAATGGCTTTTTTAAAAAATGAAAAACCTTGTATAGTTTCCACTTATTATGTAACATAAAGTGATTTCTTTACAAGGTATTTTTATTTGAGGATCAAATGAGATCAAGTATATAAAATGCTATTTTAAATTGCAAGCTGGTCTATTGACAGAATTTTTTATCAGTATCATCAGCTCATCCATATCACTGCAAGTCTCTGAGCATGAGTTTAAAAGGAAGAAATAAAAGTTTAAAAAACAAAAAAGATTTCCTACCTGAAAGTAGATTACAGCAAAACAACAACAGCAAATTCCTTGAGCCTCGAGGTGGGCAGAGAGAGCTTCTGCAGGTGTTTGGGCTGCACAGTGGGTGTCTGCCAGGGACCCCCAGTTACAACTTAGGGGCACAGCTTTAACACCACACAGCCGCCAAGCCCACCTGCCTCTCACCAGCCTTGGACTCTGCCATCTGCTGCCTCACACAGAAGAAATAGGCTTTCCAACAAGTCAGGAAATAAACTAAAGTGATAAAGAGCACAGAAGGGTTTTTTTTTCCACTTAGGAAAATCTCTGTGACCGTGAAAAGATAAAATGCTGCATCAAACGAAACTAGGAACAGTGGACTATCAATAGTTCAGAAAATCAGGCTGCTGGGGCAAAGTCTGATGTAAACTACATTCAGTCCCTCAAGGAAATTGATTTTTATTTTCTGTGATTGTTTTCTGTGAAACGTGTTTGGCATCTAGGCTTAGCACTGCGGAAGGTACCTACTTCAGGAAACACCATCCTGCTCAAGCTCTATTGCGGCATTCGGCGTTGGTGCTATTTCAGATTTCGCCGATTTCTCACAAACTATCAGAACTAAATTTAAAATGTGAGAGGCTGTTATAATTCAGTTCGGATGACTAGGCAGGCTGGAGGCCCAGCATCCTAAAACTGGCTTCGTCGACACTTACCAAATCTACTTCTCCAAAACCGTCTCAGTCCCACTTGGGGTTATCTAGCCTAGTCTGTCTCCATGCCAGTGAAGCCACTCCATCTGTCCTCTTCATGTCCACGTCTTTTCAGCCCCCTCGTCCTCAACAGCACCGCTCACCCTGCTTTCTTCACCGAGTCTCTCTCTGAACTTCTGTGACTGACATGACCCCATTCTTACTTTCCATTCTTTGCTCTGCAAATTCCTGTCTTCTACCTGCCCCCTTAAATGGTGATACTTATCTAGTTTCCTTCCTCCATCTTCAGATCTTTCTTCACCTCTTCTTTCTCAGAAAAACTATCAAATCACAGGAATCCCAGGATTTGGATATCTGAGGATTCAGCCTGACTCCATTTTTTTTTTCATCACCATGCCCCTTGAGACAGCTCTTCCCTTCAAGTGCCTCAAACATCACTTGAACGCTGATAAACTCCATATTCAAATCTCTCACATCCAATCTGTCGTGCAATCCTGCCTGGTGTAACTCTTCAGTCTTTCTGACTACCTCGTGTTCTCCATCCCTACTGATGCTGCCTTAAATCAGGGCTTTTTCGTTTCTGTTTCATAACTAAGGTAGTATTGTCACTGGTCCCCCACCCCACCCCCGACTCCAGCCTTTAGTCCTTCCGATCAAGTCATCCTACTACTGCCTGAGTAGTCTTTCTTGTTTTTCAATTTTAAAATAAGATATGTATGTTTTCAAGGTGTGCCACATGATGATTTGAGTTAGTGATACGGTTACTATAGTTAAGTGAATTAATATATTGTGTCCTCACATAGCTACTATTTGTGTGTGTGTAATGAGAGCACCTTAAATCTACCATCCTAGCAAATTTCTAGTATTCAATACAGTATTATTAACTATAGTCATTATTCTGGACATTAAACCTCTAGATGTATTCATCCCATATTATGGCCACTTGGTACCTAGTATCTCTACATTTCCTCACTTCTCCAACCCTGATACCCATGTTTCTGCTCTCTGCTTCTATGTACAGCATTTGACATTTTTAGATTCCATGTTTAAGTAAAATCATGAAGGCTTTTCTGTCTGTGTCTGACATTTCACTTGGCATCGTGTCCTCCATGTTCATTAACTGCTAATCTGATCACACTGCTTCCAAGCTTCAACTAGCTGGAGAAGCCCGTTACCCGTGGGTAGAGTCCAGGGCTGTTGGGCATCCCCATCTGGATGTTCTTCAAAGCAGCTCAGAGTCATCCAGTGCCCTGAGAGGCCCTCCATAGCTTCTGCTTCCCTCTCCAGCTTTGTCCTTTTTCTTTCTCTCACATGTATTCCAATCACAAATATTCCAAGATCTCTCTTGCCCCTATATCTTTTCCTATGCTGTCTCCTCGGCCTTGAATCCCCTTTACGTACTTTTTGTTTCTGTTTAACCTCTCCTTGACACTCCTCCAGGAAGCTTTCATTGCACGCCCCACTCTGGGTTGGGTGTCACTCCACTGTGCTGCCATTCTAGCGCACGTGTGATTCTCTTAGCCCTCAGCAAACTGTATTCCACCATCCACAAGGACAGGGACCACACTTCTGTGTCTTTGCATCCCAAAGCCAGGCTTAGCATCTGACAAACTGTTGATGCCAATCTCTTTATAAATGAACAAATAAGTGAATGAGCTGAAGTATAACTTCACTGGATGATGTCCACATCCATATCCTGAGATCTGAACTCTCCTGGCAATCCCATATTTCCAACCAAATAGCTGTACATATATACTTTGGTATCCCACTGTCACCTCAGAATTCAAGTACCTAAAAATAAATTTGTCATCTTCACTCTGAAACAAGCTCCTTTTCTGTCATCCCTATTTCTATTCCTGGTACCCGCATTCTATCAATCAAGCCTCCTCGAAGCCGTCAAGTCATCCCGGGCAGCCTCCTGCTTTCCCCTTGCACATGAAGTCTGTTTCCACATCCAGTCAACCCCTCTTTTGGACACATGCTCCTCCTTCCCCAGTGCCAGTGCCCCCATCCAAGTCTATCACATCCAAATCTGAAAATCTCAAGGGCTCTCTTGTTGATTTTCCCAGGCCATTCCCTGTCATGCACATGTAACACACAATTGCCAAAGTCTTGCTAAAATATAACTTTCATTTCAGCAGGCCCTTTGCAAGAGCAAGTACTAGATCCCTACTCTGTAAGGAATGAAGTGAGAACGCCCAAATCTGGACTTCGCTTTACATATAGGGCTTGCACTAAAAATGAGTTCCTTGGGACAGGAACGTGGGTTCCTCTGTAAACCCACTGTCCAGCACTCAGCAGCAGAATTAGACCCTTGAGATATATTAGTCAAATAGATAAGCCTGGCACAAAAGATGTGTGACACACAAAATAATTACAAAACATCACTGAGAAAAATTAAGAAACACCTAAATAAATGCAAAGATGGAAGATGTTCATGAATCAAAAGAGGTCCGTTTTCCCAAAATTGTTCTAAAGAGTCAACATATTCTCAGTCAAAATCTCAACATGTGTTTTTAGAAAAATTGACAAGTTAGTTATAAAATGCATAAGGAAATTATATGGACCTAAAAATATCCAAAACAACTTTGAAGAAAATTTTAAAAACTTATCCTACTTCAAATTTTTGAGAGATTTGTTTTATAGCTATAATAATCAAGACAGTATGGTATAGATACAAAGATAAATAAATAGATTAATGGACCAAAACAGAGTCCAGAAATAGGCCCCTATATGTGTATATACAATTGATTTTCAACACATGTGGATAGGCAATTGAGTAGAGAATTGATAAAGAGTCTTCAACAAACATTGTTGGGAAAATTGAATATCCATTTGAAAGAAAAAAATTAGCTTCATTGTATACCTCACAGTACATACAATATTTCACTCAAAATGGATCATAAACCTAAATGTAAAGACTAAAATTCTAAAACTTCTTGAAGAAAACTTCTGCAACTTTAGGTTAAGCAGAACGTGTAACATGATCCATAAGAGAACAAATTGGTAAACAGACCTCATCAAAGTTAAAACTTCAGCTCTACAAATGACTCTAAGAACCACAGAAATGGATGAGATAATTTTAAATCCTATATCTGATACAGGATTTATACCCCCAATATTTTAAGCTCTCTCAAAACTCAAAAAACAATTCAATTTTTTTTTAATGGGCAAAAGAATAGATATTTCACCAAAGAAGATATACGGGTGGCAAATAAGCACAGGAAAATATGCTGAGTATCATTATTCAACTTGGGGAATGAAAATTAAATCACAATTGGACTACTATTTATATTTTTTTAATCCTAAAAAATAGAAATTAATCTATAGTAACAGAAAATAGATTAGTGATTGCCTTGGAGAAGGTGCAGGGAAGATGAGGAAGGAGAGATTACAAAGGAGCAAGGGCAAACTTTAGGGAGTAATGGGTATGTTCATTATCTTGATTGTATGATATAGGGATGATATTGTGATGCCTAACCTATTTATACATTTCACAAATGTAAACATAGCTCAAAACTCAGCTAAAGATATACTCTAAGTATGGACAGTTTACCGTTTGTCAATAGTACATTAACCACTGTTAAAAACCGCTGTTTTTTAAATCTCTTTTTTACAAATGATTAAAAATGTAAAAATGTTACAAATGTTAAAAAACCGCTGTTTTTTTAAATCTCTTTTTTACAAATGATTAGAATGTCTGCTAGTCAATATGGCTCCTAGTGACCTCCCTTAGAAATATAGAGCATTTGGGGTGGTTTCAAGTCCTATTGCTTCACTTAGCACAGTAAACTGTGAAGAACAAAGTAGAAAAGTAACTAAGCCAGGACTCTTCAGTCAAACTCGGTTCAAATCCAGGTTCCAACCTCTTCACTCCTTTGAATCCCAATTCTTTCCAATCTAAACTGAGGCTAACAGAAGTTGTCTCTTCGGGTCTTTGTGAGGGTGAAGTGTAATGATATCTGTGAAGTACTTAGCCAGCAAGTAGCATGTACTCTAAAACTGGCAGCTATTATTAGGAAACTGAAGCCCAGGAAGATGAAGGGCCTTGCTCAAGGTCACACAATGATGTCTGACAAGAAGAAACTTAGAGCCATCTCACCTGCCTTCAAGTTCTGTGGGTTTTCCTCCATGAGCTGTGATTCTTCAACTATAGTTTGCAAAGTCAAATACAACAAAATGAAATGAAGAGAATCACAACCAAAATACAGCACCAAGTCTATCCAGCTGCCACACCAGACAGTAATGGCTTTGGCATCCAAAATTCTGAACAATCATGGTGCAGTGCCGTGGACACAGACATCATGCTGGGGCCACTTATATGTGATACTTAACACAGCCTTAGCTGGAATTCATGTGGGGGCCTCCCTGGTGGCCCACAAGGTAAAGAATTCACCAGCAATACAAGAGACCTGGGTTTGATCCCTGAGTTGGGAAGATCCTCTGGAGAAGGGAAAGGCTACCCACCCCAGTATTCTTGCTGGGAGAATTTCATGGACAGGGAGACTGGCAGGCTACAGTCCATGGGGTTGCAAAGAGCTGGACACAACTGAGCGACTTTCACTTTCACTTTTCACACGTGGGTATAGGTCAGAAAGTGGGGTGGTAAAACTAAAGAATATCTGTATCACTATCGTGAATCCATCGTCTGAGGTCCAAGAACCTTAGAGGGTTCATGCACAGTCTTTCAGGACCCTAGGGACTTCCTGAAATATAGTGGGGAGAAAGTATATACAAATACACATAACGTGTATACAAGAAAATATACATATACATACACTCATTGATATATATACATTTCACCTTTATAGCTTTTATAAAATTATTCAAGAGGTAAGGGATCTTCCTAAAACATTGAAGATGATTATTATAGAGAGTAAGTAGAGGCAAGAATAAGTTAGAAAAAAATCTTCACCATTAAGAAGTCATATTAAAATATGACTTGAAGTGATAAATTTGATCTGTTTCCCTTGACTCAGTGTGAAATGAAATCCATAAGCCGCACTAATGCAGCCTCTAAGTTTACAAGCAGAGGGAAGACTCCATCAAAGGCGGGGGCCACGCAACTGGTCTGACAGTTTGGGTTGGCTTCAACAGTAGGCAGCTGGTTAATTGAGTGAAAACAAAATTGGTTAGATTTTACTACCTTAAGCCTAATTCAATCTTAATAAAATCCTTGTTTCTAACAATACCCCAGAATTGTGCAAAGGAGCTTTCAATGACTTAGGAATACACAATCTTAAACATTTTTAGGCAGCTTAAAAAAAAAAATCTATGAGAACTTTCTAAGTGCTCATCTAGCAATGTACAGGGTAAATTCTTCACAGGATGAGAAAGGGGAACCCATAGAAAGGAGTCATGATTAAAGCTTCTTTTCTTCAAGATGGATAGTGAAATCAAAGCTTAACGTGCTTCTACAGAAGGGACTAGTGGAAGATTAACAATTAATGTGTGGCAGCAATACAGAAATTTTAAAATGTAAATTTGATGAACAAAAAGTGGCGTAACATGATAAACAGGAGCAACAAGGGGGCGGTGGGAGGAGGAAGGTCTTTTGCTCAGAGACAGAATAGAAACACTGGTTGGACTTGCAGGATTTCTTTTCTTTTCTTTTCTTTTTTTTAAGTCCAAACTTTTCATGTGGACATGAAGAAGGGCTGAAAAGTTAGGAGAGAGTGAAGAGAGTGAACACTCTTTAACCGAAACAAATCAGGTTCACTTGTAGCATTCCCGAGTCTTTCTCTTAAAAAAAAAGAAAAAGTTTAACACATGACTTTAATATGTGTTTTGCCAGTCTGTTCCCTACACTTTCTATTTTCTTCCCATCCCCTTTGCTCCCGTTCTTACTGTCAGACTCTTTTTTTTTTAATCCATTCCAATTTTCCTCTAATATTTGTGTATAATTTTTCCTCCTTCTAACTAAGCTCCTTTTGAAATGGCTCCCTTTGTGTGTCTCCAGGCAGGGGGCAGGGTCTTTGCTCTCCTCTTTGGCCCAGTTTGCGGGGGCTTGGGGCTTCACTGGGAGCTCTCAGAAGAATTGTGCAAATTGCACCCGGGCTTCCGTTGGAAGAACCACTCGTCCCGCGACCCCGTGCTGTGCCCGAGTGCATCAAGGCCATATCAACCCCTTGATGCTGCCTCACGCTGTGATCTTCCTTTACACTGTGTCATATGTCACGACGGGTTTTCCCACAATGCATTCTTCAGTTCAGTGTCAGGGAAAAAGAACAAATAATGTGCTCCTGTGGCAGCCAAACATGCTACCTGCAAGGCTGGGGAGCAGGACACGTTTTCTTCCTCTGGAGTGAATTCCCTCCACTGAAGCTGTCTTTTCCTTCCCATTATTCTCAGCCTCCCCTCCCCTTTCCTACCCAGACTTCAGCTCCTCTGCAAAGCTTACAGCGGGTTGGAGCGTTCATCCGGCAGGAAAACTTGGAATTGCAGACAACCTTTGGGAGTTCATTGATCAATCTGTTTGTGCTGCTAAACGTATTTACACGAGAAATGACAATATAAAGTGTTCTACATGGTCTGTACAGAGCTTAGTCATGAAACCATGTGAAAATATGGAGATGGCAAAAGATTCTACAGGAAAAAGCCCCTGATAAATAATCTCTAAATGCATAAAAACGTCTATTTTTCCTTGCTGGTTCATCATCCCTTTGCTTTTTAAAGTAACCAAATGCCATTTTGCTGCCCTTAATCTGCCTTTCTGAGAAAGGAAAGAAGCCTTCTCTCTGATTATTATATTTACTAACTGACCACATACAATCTCATACATGTCCCACGTATTTGGATTCATTCATGCAAACATCTTATACCCACCTGCCTAGTCAACAGAAGGAAAGAGACAAGCAAAATGTTAATCCTTACAGCATCTGAAGGGATCAATGAAAGAAACCCCAACTTCCTCCAGTCTCTAGTGTCCGCCGCTTACTAGAAAGTGTAAAAAAAAAAAAAAAATCAGATCAGATAACAGTCACACAGCAAGGGTAGGGGTCTCCTCTGTGCCCCTGCTAGGCAGCATCAGCCCTACCAGGAAATTTGTTAACAATGCAGAAGCTCAGGCCCCTCCCTAGAAATACCAGTTCAGAATCTGCATTTTAACAAGATCTCCAGATGGTCTGTTTACACATTAAAGTTTGGGAAGCCATACACTGCAGTATGGTGCTGTGCGAGTTTCTGAAAAGACTTAACCTGAGCCAATTGCTTCTAGAACTTCTGTCCTGAGAGGACACACAGCCACTTTGTCTGGGGAAGGTACAAAGTACCCTTCTAAATTAGCAACAGTATTCTCCACATCAACAGAAAGAGAAAGCGAAATAGAAACACTTGCTAAGTGCAATCATCGCTTTCTTATTTATAAAATGCATATGAAGTATATATAATTTTGTATACATTAATGTTATGCAAATGCTTTAACATCAAAATAGAGACAGATCCTGGACTGCTATAACACTAAATGGAGGATGGAGAGCCCTGATAAAGGTTAAACCAAAACTATTCAAAATTGCAGGTTGTGCTGACTGCATAATTCTGGAGAAATTTGCAATATAATATTCTATGTTGGATCATTTAGATACGTACACTGTACATACATTGAAAATTGTTATTTTTTCCTCTGAAATGAACTGCTGAATATGTGTGAGTCCAGCTCTAAAAAGCTTGTTTGCTCTGTCCTCCCCTCTCTCTCTCATCACTCTCGTTGTCAACCCATGAATGGCTGATGCTACAGCATGCCTCCTCATTCCACTGAAAGTGTTCTTTAAACTCCTTGGTAGAATATATCCCCCCTACAGCTCTGTTTCACCCCTGCCCTTATAAACACACTTACTTTACCAGTTCTACCCTAATTTGTAACAAGGTGAATTCTCAGGCAATGTTTATTGTAAGGTTCATGCCTACTTATTTATACTTGTGTTTATCTTACGTTTCTGAACATAAAAATCTCATTTCACTAATGAAACAACTGAGTTCAAACAGTTCTTTGGAAGTGTTTCATATAAACAGTCATGAAAGCCTATTCCCTACCATAGCAAGCTAGGCCTGGCTTTTCTGCACTTGAAACACCACTCATGACAAGTATGGGCTGAATTGTACTGATTAGCTTTATTTCTTACTATTTCACCTTGCTCATTTCCTTTTTTTCTCTCTCATTACCAAAAATCCAATTTTGATAACTTTAATTAATAGACATTTGGGGGGAGTAGTTTCAGGTTACAGAAAAATTGAACAGAAACTGCAAACTTCTAATATATCCCCTTAAACTCTTCCCATTTAGCTTCCCCTTTTAGTAAGACCTTGCTTTAGTGTGATGCAATGGTTACAACAGTGACACCTAATTATTAGTTACATTTTATAGTTCACATTAGAGTTTCTCTTTGTGGTGTACATTCTTGGGCCCAAATACCCATTTTTCATTGTAGCACTGCTATAATCATTTTTGAATTTGCCCTCTGTCTTATTAAGAGAACTATCTCTAGAGAAAAAACTGCCCCAGTTGATCGCCACATCACCAGAACTAAGGAGCAGCTATTGTTTCTTCTGGCTTTGTGTTCATCTCAATTCTTCATGCCAGCCCTTTCTCATAGAGCTTCCCATTCACAAAAATTTATTGAACAGCTATTGCCTTCAAAGACCATGGTGGTACAGAGATTTATCTGACATGAAGATCCTTTGTGTAACCGAAGCTCAGTTAGGAGAAATAAGATATGGGCTTCCCTGGTGGCTCCGTGAGGAAGAATCTGCCTGCCGATGCAGGAGACGTGAGTTTGATCCCTGATCTGGGAAGATCACATATGCCTCGGAGCAACTAAGCCTGTGCGCCACAACTGTCAAACCTGTGCTCTAGAGCTCCAGAGCCACAGCTACTGAGCTCACATGCCACAGCTGATGAGCCCAAGGCTGCAGCTTTGAAGCCTGCACCCCCTAGGGCCCGAGCCCCACAAGAGAAGCCACCACAATGAGAAGACTGCACACTGCGACTAGAGCGCAGACCCCACCTGCCCCAACTAGAGGAGACCCCAAGCAGCAGCACAAACTCGGCACAGCCAAAAATGCATTAAAAAACTTTTTTAAAGAAAGAAGACATGTACATAAACAACACAAGGATTGAAGAAAGTTCCGGAGAAAAGTCATGGTAACCTGAGTCATGGTAAGCTGGGTGGAGAAGGATGGACTCTGTGGGGAAGGCAGTATTTGAGAGCCTGGAAAGACCAATAGCATCAGGAGATGTGGCAATTCAGTATAAGAACTGGCTGAGAGAGTAACCAAATTATGATTCTGGGCCATTCATCCCAGATTCTAGAAGGTTCAGTTCAGTTCAGTTCAGTCACTCAGTCGTGTCTAACTCTTTAGCTCAGTGAAAACACTGGAGGTAGAGAAATGTGGGTCTTTAAGAAACCTAGGAGTTCAGACTGATTGACCATGAGATGAGTGAAAGGCAGGAGTGGACAGAAAGGTGAGAGATTATCCATTTCTGTGGTGAGTATTCTTGGAGCCCCTAGAGCTATGCTTCTCAAAGTGAGATCGTAAGACACCCAAGATTGCTTCCTAGAGCCAGGTTTCTCATCGCATGAAACTTGGGTTACCTAAACAGAGTCAGTCTCCTGGAGTGTGCATTTTCAGATCCTACATTACAAGATCTGGGAGATGGGGAGCAGATGTGGAGACCAAGAATTCACATTTTTAACAAGCATTTCAAGTGATCCTTGTGTACCCTAAAGTATGAGAATTGCTGATAATTATCTCAAGACAACTGAGAAATGGACAAGAGCAAAATAATATTTTATAATTATTTTGGGTCCAATAAGAAATCCATACAAGTTTTTAAAAAATACACACAACACTTCAAAAATTTACCTATGAGTAGACACACTACACTTTCGGTTCTCCTTAGGAATATTTGGATGGAAATGTAAAAGGAGTGCTGTACCAAAAGCAGACAAAAGACTCCAAAATGCTCCTAGTATGTTGAAACATATTACAGTTTCTTTGACATACACTCTGCTGAACGTGTGTATAAACATCATTTTTATCTGCAATGATCAGCTTTGGCCTCCTTCACACCACCCCTGGTTTGATGGCAAACCATAATAATGTCACTTGGTTATTCTTGAAAAACAGCTACTAAATGTTGATGGTACTTACTGCAGCAATATTTATGTGAGAATCCTAAAATACTTGGGAAAGTGTTTGGAGGGTACAAAGGCTGACATAACCATAAATCCTGGGTCATTTTACATTTGGACAGGGACATAAAGTCCAATGGTCTTTGATTTTCTGGATATTTTGGTTCATGTTTTTGTACATTTATGTAAACTGTCTTAGTCTAACTGGACATGGAACTCTTCCTAATTGATTAAACTTTGAAGAATTGAAGAATGTCATTATTTCCCAAGTTTCATTTGCTTCCTGGATAATCTTGTGGGCTTCTCTTGTGGCTCAATCAGTAAAGAATCCACTTGTAATGCAGGAGAAGCAAACCATAATAATGTCACTTGGCTATTCTTGAAAAACAGCTACTAAATGTTGATGGTACTTACTGCAGCAATATTTATGTGAGAATCCTAAAATACTTGGGAAAGTGTTTGGAGGGTACAAAGGCTGACATAACCATAAATCCTGGGTCATTTTACATTTGGACAGGGACATAAAGTCCAATGGTCTTTGATTTTCTGGATATTTTGGTTCATGTTTTTGTACATTTATGTAAACTGTCTTAGTCTAACTGGACATGGAACTCTTCCTAATTGATTAAACTTTGAAGAATTGAAGAATGTCATTATTTCCCAAGTTTCATTTGCTTCCTGGATAATCTTGTGGGCTTCTCTTGTGGCTCAATCAGTAAAGAATCCACTTGTAATGCAGGAGACATGGGTCTGATCCCTGGGTTGGGAAGATCAGCTGGAGAAGGAAATGGCAACCCACTCCAATATTCTTGCCTGGGAAATTCCATGGACAGAGGAACCTGGCAGGCTACAGTCCACAGGGTCATAAGAGTTGAACTAGACTTAGCAACTAAATTACCATCAATCCTCATATACAAAGAAGAAATCAATTCAATGTAAGTCTGCAACAGTTTATTGTGATCCACACAGTCAAAGGTTAAACTTTAAGTTTTTCTGTAAAACTGAAGTAGAAACAGAAGGAAGATCAAGGTCTTCCAAGCTATGTCCATCACAGAATGTGCTTGACCATAATGGCTACTGATAATAAAAATGGAAAACTCTCCCTTTGAAAGAAGTGGACTAAGCAGTGCAAACACAAAGTCATACACAATTTATTATCAGAAAGACAGAGGAATTGTATAGTCAAAAATACTCAGCCCCTGACTTACAAACACCAAGCTACCAATCACCCACAAGAGTTAATGTCTATTTTTTTAGTCACTACGTCATGTCCATCTCTTTGCAACCCCATGGACTGCAGCAAGCCAGACTCTTCCCTGTCCTTTACTACCTCCCACAGTTTTCCCAAACTCATCTCCATTGAGTGGGTGATGCCATCCAACCATCTTATCCTGTCACCTCCTTCTCCTCCTGCCCTCAGTCTTTCCCAGCATCAAGGTCTTTTCTAATCAGTCGGTTCTTCACTTCAGGTGGCCGAAGTATTGGAGCTGCAACTTCAGCATCACTCTTTCCAATGAATATTCAGGCTTGATTTCCTTTAGGTTTCCCCAGTTCTCTCTTCCCCCAACACCTCAAATACATGGGTGTCAGGCATGTCACAAGAACTTGCGGATGACTTTGTTCCTTTTGAAGATCTCACTGCGTTTAGAGGGGTATT
The DNA here is from genome assembly GCA_006410675.1 of Oreotragus oreotragus. Classification (NCBI taxonomy): domain Eukaryota; kingdom Metazoa; phylum Chordata; class Mammalia; order Artiodactyla; family Bovidae; genus Oreotragus; species Oreotragus oreotragus. The sequence continues at coordinate 246,366 of SJYX01012457.1, read as the reverse complement.
ATACGGAGTGTGGCAAAACTGTCAAGGCATTAAGTCAAACTAGATCTGCAGCTCTTTCAATAATCTTGTAGGCTACTCAGCCCTGTCTAGGGAGTAGCTTTTCACTACCTCCCACCCCATCATGATACTGTTTATTATACCTTTTATGTTTTGGAAATTATCCTCCTAAATGGAGAGGCAAAGCAGATGTTGCAAAGAGAATGTTACCTTTGTTCATTCTTCATTCAAATATTTGTAAAGGTAAATGATTACTTTTCAAGTATGTTATGCTGCTGTTTTTGATTTTTTCACAAGTTGCTGTGACATCGGTAGGATGGTCCTCTGTCCATCCTTAGTGTACATCTGGGGCTTATTGGAGAGGTCCTGGGCAGCTCCTGCCATCTTGTTAGCTCTGATGCCTCATCCTTTATTCAGCTGAAGTAATTTTGTACTGCCACATCAGGATTTCCTTAACCAAATCTCTCATCTCACTTAAGTTATTGCCTTTTCACAGTCTTTGGTCAGAGAACCACATCTACATTGTCTCCAAGCTTTAAGAAATTTACTTTCACAAATTAAATTTTATCAACACGGTTAGTTTCCTAGCCTTTTGTCATTTAAATTGCTAAGAGAAACAGTCATTTTTTCTGCAGTTCCATTAATTTTCACATTCTTGACTATGCTTTCTTATTAATTCAAATAATAGGCCAAAATAGCTATTTCTAAGCCCATCTGCTTCACCCTCCTCAGATCTCCCCATACACACACACACACATACACATATTTATCTGTGTTTTATGATATCCCTAAACTGCCCCAAAACAGATATTCTAGTGTGGGGCTAAACATGGACATTCATAGTCTTGAAAATAATCATTCTCGATTCTCCAATGCTATAACTTCACAAATAGAATCCAATTTTTGCAAACCCAGTAAAGAATGTGTCAGATCAGGCACTGTGCTTTGCTCAAGTGACACTGCTAGCACAGTGAATATTTGAAGGCCCTCACGTCTGCTTCACCATTACCACTCACTCTACCTCTGTTGTCAGCCTTGTAATAGCTTAGTCCATAACCTCTGTCTGTTCAGGCAGACTTCAGTTTAACCAGAATAATGCACACTCTTCCCTCTGCAAAATAATATATACACATATACATATTGGACTTCCCTTGTGGCTCAGCTGGTAAAGAATTCACCTGCAATGAGGGAGACCTGGGTTCGATCCCTGGATTGAGAAGATCCCCTGGAGAAGGGAAAGACCACCCACTTCAGTATTCTGGCCTGGAGAATCACATTGACTCCATAGTCCATAGGGTCATAAAGAGTCAGACACAACTGATCAACTTTCACTTTCACTTTCATATATACATGTTGCTGTGTGTGCTTCATGCAGTACACAAGCTGCTTCAGTCATGGCCAACTCTTTGCGACCCTATGACTGTAGCCCACTAGGCTCCTCTATCCGTGGGATTTTCCAGGCAAGAATACTCGAGTGGGCTGCCATGCCCTTCCCCAGGGGATCTTCCCAACCCAGGAATCAAACCAGCATCTCTAATGTCTACTGCCCTGGAAACCAGGTTCTTCACCTTAGTGCTGCCTGGGAAACCCATATACATATTCTATTTCTATTAACTATGCAGGTCAGCAAGCAATATCTAGAACTGGACATGAAACAACAGACTGGTTTCAAATGGAAAAAGGAGTACATCAAGGGTATATATTGTCACCCTGCTTATTTAACTTACACGCAGAGTACATCATGAGAAACGCTGGGCTGGATGAAGCACAAGCTGGAATCAAGATTGCTGGGAGAAATATCAATAACCTCAGATATGCAGACTCAGATATGTAGATGACACCACCCTTATGGCAGAAAGTGAAGAAGAGCTAAAAAGCCTCTTGATGAAAGTGAAAGAGGAGAGTGAAAAGGTTGGCTTAAAGCTCAACATTCAGAAAATGAAGATCATGGCATCTGGTACCATCACTTCATAGGAAATAGATAGGGAAACAGTGGAAACAGTGTCAGACTTTATTTTTGGGGGCTCCAAAATCACTGCAGATGATGACTGCAGCCATGAAATTAAAACACAGTTACTCCTTTGAAGGAAAGTTATGACCAACCTAGATAGCATATTCAAAAGCAGAGACATTACTTTGCCAACAAAGATCCATCTAGTCAAGCCTATGATTTTTTCCAGTGGTCATGTATGGATGTGAGAGTTGGACTGTGAAGAAAGCTGAGTGCCGAAGAATTGATGCTTTTGAACTGTGGTGTTGGAGAAGACTCTTGAGAGTCCCTTGGACTGCAAGGAGATCCAACCAGTCCATTCTGAAGGAGATCAGCCCTGGGATTTCTTTGGAAGGAATGACGCTAAAGCTGAAACTCCAATACTTTGGCCACCTCATGCGAAGGGTTGACTCGTTGGAAAAGACTCTGATGCTGGGAGGGATTGGGGGCAGGAGGAGAAGGGGATGACAGAGGATGAAATGGCTGGATGGCATCGCTGACTCGATAGAGGTGAGTTTGAGTTGGTGATGGACAGGGAGGTCTGGAGTGCTGCAATTCATGGGGTCGCAAAGAGTTGGAATGCGACTGAGCGACTGAACTGAACACACATATGTATGATTACATGATATATTTATGACATGCAATTTTTGGAAGTGTAACTGTACATGTGCAGAATGATTTTTCTGTCTAGCATAAGCAGCGGTTGATGACAATGGGTACCCAGAAGCTCTTTTACAATTCTTTGCCTCTTTCTCTGGTCAATCCAAATTTAACACCTGTGTTTAATAGTAACTCAGGGGGAGAGAAAGAAAATGCCTCTCCCCTACCCTTGAGTGAAGAGCAGTAAAAGATAAAAAGTTGTGATAGTATTCTTGTCTTGAGAGAATCAGAATGCCTATTTATTTCCCTTTTGTGAAAGCACGCTTGAAAAGTAAAATGTGAAACTCGACCCCAGTGTGAGATTAAAAGAAGAGGGAGGTTTGCCTCATAACTACAAATGATCTACACGGAGAGAACAAGTAATGATGAGTTTTGGAAAATGATAAGATTGTAGCAATCCAGAGCACTGCAAGAAATTGGCAAATTGTAAAGCGACCAGAAGGAGCCCAGGGACACTCTGATTTTGCTGGCTCTCCAGCCTCAATGAAAGGAAGAGATGTAGGTGACAGAAATTCTTTGCCTCTTTCCAGGGGCCACCAGAACTTCAACTCATGACATGCAGGAGGTTAGCTGTGTGGTCTTGGTTGGAGAAAGTTAAATGATAATGGCCACAGGGCACAGGGCAGTTGAGCTATCTGTCAATTCATTTCTGTCGTGGTTTTAGGGACGCAGGCTCCTGTTGGCTTTACTGAGAGGGGTAACTCCCAGCATGTTATGAACACTAACAGGGTCTACAGAAGCGACCTCCACTGCTGACTGCATGGCTCCCTTTGGTAAAGGGTCACAACTTGCAAGCATCAGGCAAATTGATGCCAGTTTAAAGAATGAGACCCTCACAGTCAGGGAAGACCTCAGAAGCATCTGAAGCTACTGGTCACCTATCGGTAACTAACTCCTTGATATCTGCAGACCAGAATTTCCTCTCTTTAAAACTCCTTATTTTTTTTAAAGGAAATAAGTGCAAACAATGAAACTCAGAAGTTCCCAAAAGTTTATACATTTGTATAAATCTGAGACACACCGTCCCCCCAGTTTTTGAAAAGTACTTGGGATTTCTTGGCCATAGATGTGAAATAAACCATTAGATATTCTAAAAAACCATGACTTCAAAGATGGTACCGACGATCCTACATGCAGAGCAGCAAAGGAGACACAGATAAAAAACAGACTTTTTGACTCAGCGGGAAGAGAAGGTGGGATGATTTGAGAGAATAGCACTGAAACATACACATACGTTACGATGAATGTTAAACAGATAACCAGTGAGCATTTCATGTATGACACAGGGCACCCAAAGCCAGTGCTCTGTGACAATCTGGTGGGATGGAGTGGGAAGGGAGGTAGGAGGGAGGTTCAGGATGGAGGGCACACGTGTATACCTGTGGTCGATTCATGCTGATGTATGCAAAAACCATCACAATATTGTAAAGTTCCTAAGGTTGCTCCAGCTTTGACAATGACAAAGCAATACACTTCTAGAAAAGTGAATAACTATTGCTATTCCCTTATTTACTATATTCTAATAGCTACTTCTATAAAGTCTTCATTGTTATTTTCCACATGTCAATGTTGCCTCTTATTTTCTTTACTTTTTTTGTTCTTAAAGATGTAAGCAATTAACGCAATACCTTAAATATGGTAAAATGTAAAATGAGCTTTATACTAAACTTTATGTCTTAATTTGGTCATCTTCTCTTGATAATACAGTATTTTTATATAATTTTTAATAATTCTTTATTTTTATGTAATTTTATAGTTGATTTACAATCTTAAATTAATTTCTGGTGTGCAGCAGGATTCAAAAAATTTACAGATTATCTTCCATTTAAAGTTGTAAAATGCTGACTATCCCTCTGCTGCACAGTATGCCCTTGTAGCTTATTTATTTTATACATATTAGTCTACACCTCTTAGCCTCCTACTCCTGTCTGGCTTCTCCCCTCATCCCTCTTTTTAAAGATCTCTAAACTCTCCCGTTCACTTGGCTTCAGTTGCTTCACTAAATCAAAAAACATTTATCCCTTCCATTTCCTCAATTTTTTTTGCATTATAAAATATCTCATTCAAGAGCTTTCCTGTGATTGGTGAGTCATAACTAATGCTTCCAATCTTCCAATTATTTCAAGGTAAACATTTCCAAACTGTTTTTATTTCCATTGATTTGCATGCATATTTACCCTTTCTCATCCTAAATAATGGATTTTTCTTTTTCTCTATGCTTATGTTTAAATATTTCCTTTATTTGTTATATGTACCTTTCCTTTGCAAAATAATTATAGCTGCAGTGTGTAATTGCAGTTTAATCATGGCATGCATTCTGTTCAATGATCCCTTTACTAAGTGGAATTACATGTCGAGTTAACACCCTTATCAAGTGCTACTTTTCAAAGACTAATCTGTGCAGTCTTGCTGAGTTTTTCTCAGCACTTGCCTTTACCCAGAACAAAAGATTCTTCCAGAGTGAATGGTTTACAAAAATCTGATAGCAATTCAGTCTGATAGAAAAAATGAAAATTCTTTATTTTAGTTGTATTGTAGGCAAAAAGGAACCATGAAACTGAATCTATCTTCAAAATGTAGAAATTGACTGACTTTTTAGAGATGCATTAAATGGTTCACCTTTTAAGATTCAATTTTTTAAGACATATTTGAATTGAATTTTAGAAATACCAACAACTTTTGCTCTTACAAGAGTTTCAGGGTTTTTTTCAGACGTTTTGCTCTGAAGAAAACTTCTCTGGAAATAAATAAAATTAATATATAATCCTTGTTTTACCTTTGATTTTTATTTTATCACTTCAAATGCCCTTTTAAAAATACCATAAACCTATTAATACATAGAATAGTATCTTTATTAGTCATACTTATTTTTAAGTTCCTACATGCTGGGTACTCTACGAAAGTCTTTACATGGATCATCTTCGTTGATCCACAGGTAAAATGATGTTGCTCCTATTATTATCCTCATTTTACAGATGAGCTAACAGATTTCTAAAAGGTTAAGTGACTGCCCAAAGTCACACAAGTGTTGTGATTATAGCATCAATAGTAAGTGACCTCATTCGAACCCACATGCTGATGAAGTCTGCGAACTTTTGGGCTATATAAGTTTAAGAGCATTTCCCAAGGTCATCATGAAAAAATTGGCATCTATTACCTTAAAATCACTGAGTAAAGGAAACCTACCACTGAACTCACACTTCTGCATCCACCACTGCAGGTACCGTGTGCCCAGAAGAACTTTTGTGGGCTCACTCACAACAGGTACATGAGAAGGTCAAATTGCTCTTGATTTCTTTCCTCTGTGTATTGATAACCACCTGGCTGCTCTCCTATCATTTGTTTTTATTAAAACCAAAGAATTTTCTAGCAGTCAGATTACAAGTTAGAAAAACCTACCATCATTTTGTAAGCTTCAGCCAATGCCTTTGATCTGCCAAGTGTCACAAATGAGCCACAAAACTTTCTTATCTATATGCGTGTGAATGTGTGTGTTGTATGTATGTGTCTGTATGTTATATAGGTCTTATTATATAAAATATTATACAATATATCATATTATAAAAGCAAGAATAATTTATTATTTTGCATATCTTTAAAGAACATGAACTATTAATATTTATATGCTTTTATCATGAGATATATTTGTGTGCCTTTTAGTATAAACTCTCAGTCAACATGATCTAAATGTGAAATACTTTTGAACAATCTTATAGTTTGTTTCAGAAGTCACCATACATGTCATAGAAAGTCTCTGTTCAAGGAATTCAAAAGCAATAAACATCAAGATTCAAAAAGATACCATTTAAGGATTTTGCATTATCTCAGGCTTATGGAACAGATGAGGAGCACAATGAACCACAATCATGTCAATCAATCCACACTTCCAGACAAGATGCTGGTCATAGACATTTTATTATCAATACACATACATGCAAACACACATCCACAGTATATACACAACACAGCAAATAAAATGAAAGTGATATTGATAGTTTAAGCTCCGTTTCTCCACCAAACTCTCCGTAAAAATAAATCACATTATTTGTAGCCTGGTTGCCCATAAAACTTTCAACAACTGAAAAAATATCTGAGTTCTGCCCTGTCTTTGTTTCAATTTACTTGCTAACCAGCCAGCCCCTTTCTATTGCCCTTAGATGGAACACCAGAAGCCCCATTCTTACAGGCATTAATAGGCATTGAGTGTTTAATTTCTTGCATGCTGCATATAAAAGTACTCTTATGTGTCAGGTTCCAAAATATGAAAAGGAATAAACACTGGTTTTATATGGAATCCTTCATACACAGATTATCCCAAAGAGCTTTACAAACAATGAATTTGACACTGGCAGTCCAGGAGGGTGATATAAACAAACGTGGCAGCCATTGAGCACTCAGCAGTAAGTCACACAGAGGTCTCCTTGAAATGTCAAAAAGTATATATCTTCCCCAGTACTCCTTCCCAAAACAGAGTGTCTGCACATGAAGCCTGCTTTCAATCATAGAACTCCACAGAACTCCACACTTCATCTAAGGGACTTGAAAATCCCTTGTTTCAAGGACTGATACAATTACCTGCACAGAAACTTCCCACAGGAAATTGATTTCACCAAAGTTGACTAAATTTATTTGGCACCAGGTTTTACTATACCTATTGATTGCTGGTGGTTAGAATTTAAATATGACTCACCACACCTACCTCATCCTCACTTTCCCCAGCCCCTCCTCATGCATAGACACCCTAAATATCAGTTTCGAACAACCAAAGAGTACTTTAATACTTAGCTTCACTCAGCCTTTTCCCTGCCCTTGATTTTCTTATTATTCATTTCATTTTAGAGTTGTGTACATGTCTTCTTCACCAAATTAATAGTAAGAGGTCCAGTGTTGGTGTTTTTCTAGCCACCGCTCCCCTCAACTGACAGAGTCTACCCAAGCTAGTAGCACTTCCATGAGAGGCTCTCAATATAAGCTGACTAATAAATACAGTTAAGTTATTCCAGGGTATAGACACCAAGAGACACAAAGTGAAACTTTCTAGCTTTACTTTTGCAGAGCCTGTATGTGCTCTCTACAAGACCAGTCTTTTTTTTAATGTTAGTGGGAAAAGTGAGTCTTTCCAACAATCCACTTAGTAACGTCCAAACGCCCTTCATCAAAACCTTTATGAATTCCTCTGGGTCCAGCAAGCTCATTCTGATGGAACAGAGTGAAAAGCACAGCTTCCACTTTGAATCACCGGCCATTGCCCTGGGAAGCATCTCCAAAGCATTCATTCCTTAGCAGCACTGTACACTGTCCTCTTGGACCCAAGCACAGGTACTGGCAGGATTTTTGATGTCATGATCTCCCTGAAGGTTGCCAGAAAGGAAAGTGGAAGGGCTCTCTTCTCCCCTTGTGTTTTGCAAAAATGGTCTTTGTGAGCTAGAGTCTCAGGTCATCTCNCACTGTACACTGTCCTCTTGGACCCAAGCACAGGTACTGGCAGGATTTTTGATGTCATGATCTCCCTGAAGGTTGCCAGAAAGGAAAGTGGAAGGGCTCTCTTCTCCCCTTGTGTTTTGCAAAAATGGTCTTTGTGAGCTAGAGTCTCAGGTCATCTCAACCAGGACTGACATCCATGCAGAACTTTTAAGGTCAGAAATCAATAGGGACACAGAGCAGCTGGATAAAATGAAGGCTCCACCCCACCTCTCCCTCCCCTCTGCACTTTGCTCCTCCCAGTAGAGGACAGTCTCTAAAAGAACAGCCTTCCTGGGACTGCACTGACCCTGTAAGTTCAAGAGTCTCTTTCCCTCAGTCTCCACTGAGCTGCTACTTTGCGGTACTAGGCACAGCTCATTCAGCCCATCTGTCCCATACCCCCAGCTCTGAGCTCCATAAGCTCAGACCATAATTCATTTTATCTCTTAACCACCCCATGACCCTCCTCTCCCCTTCCCTTGGCCAGTTCCTCATTTCTTTTATCTGTGTTCGGGGCTCAGAGACCCATGGCAGTTAGGATGCTCACAAATGTGCCAAAAATCTTACATTCTTTTGATTAAAGAATCTTGGTCTTCTAAAAGACTTCTAAAAGAACCTTACATCAGAGGAAACCTTTCAGATGCTAAAACACAGTAGAGTCTCTGGACATATGCTGCCAAAGTTCAAATGTTGTCCAAATTAGCTCTGGTGTGTGATTTTGAGTAAGCTAATTCACTGGGCCTCATCTCTAAATAGGGATAATAAGAGTATCTATTTCATATGTTTTTATTTCAGTTAACTGAGTTAACATATGCGAAGTATTCTTGGCCACAGAAGTACTATATATAGGTTGGTTGCTTCCATTATCAACAGAGCTGAATTAGACTATGCTAGCAGCTATAACAGGCAAACACTAACATCTCAGTGGCTTAATAAATTAAAATTTCATTTCTTGGCCTCATAAAGTTCAATTGGATATTCTGATCAGTGGTAAAGAGTTCTTCTTGGTGTTAATTCAACACACAGGTACCTTCTCGTGACTCTGCCATCCCTGGTCCTCTGATTGATCTTCTGTTCCAGATCACAGAAGAGAGAAAGCAGGGAGGAAGGAGCATGGGAGGGCAGTGTTTAAGGGCCTGGATGGGAAGGGGTGCACTCTGCTCCCTTGTACATCCCATTGGTGGCCAACACACAAGTCACATGGCCACACATAATGAAGGGGAGCTTCAACCTAATCTTGTGCCCAAGAAGAAGAAGGCTTTCCCACAGTCACTTCATGACCCTCAAGGGAAAATATTCCTGAAAAGACCTCAGGTCTAATTTAAGACTGAAGCAGTTTAGACACTAATTGACTCCCTTTGTGTTATCAACTGTTGATATTATCTCCCCTGACCCCTAAACCATCTTTTTTCTCATTTCCTTATCCTTATCAGCATGGAGCAGTTGGATCTTCTAGCTGGATGATTTCTGGGTTAAGGAGTTGGGGAGTTGCCTTAGATTTCCAGATTGATTGTTTATGCCATAGAGAATTGTACGATAAAGGATTCACTAAACCAACTCTGGCCTGGCCCTCTGAAGCTGAGTTGCCATTGTACACAATACTGGAAAGTATCCCCAAGACTCAACATAATTATTACATGTCCCAATCCCAGTCTTGTCCCTCACTGAGGAGTCCTGTCATATTCTCTCTCCAGTGAGCTGCTGGGCTGCCAAGTGGAATTTAAGTTACCTCCCTTCTGGCAGGCCAAGAATAGAATCTCTATGGTCCAGGGCCCTCTAACCCTATTTCTTTCTGAGTTGGATCTCCTGATTACCTGAAAAACTCGTCTTATCTAGGGACTGAAACCATTGTATAAAACAATTCTGCACCAAATCCTGCCTCTTCCTGAAGATTACTAGTTTTATGCTCAAAAATCAAGGGATTCAATTTTCCTATTCCTTCTGCCTAAAATCTGTCATGATTTTGTGTTGGAAGAATTTATCTTTTCCAGATCCCAACACTGACCTTGGTCTGATGCCTGCTTTTGGTGAGATTTTTCCACTGCCAAGAATTTTCTTAAAGCATTAGGGATCCAGAAGGTTGGGTGCCATATTGTATATATTATTGGCGCAGTTCACCCCTCTTGCACCTTGGCAATACAGAGTAACGGTTAAGAGTAAAATTCCAGAGCCAGCTGCTCAGGGTTTGTCACTTACTATGACAAATATGTGATCTTTGGCTAATAGCTTAGTCCTCACATACCTCAGTCTCCTGTCAGGTATTATGGGAATAACAATAACATCTACCTCATGTGTTATGTAAGCATTAAATGATTTAATACAAATGGAGTGCATAGAACAAAGTTTGGCACACAGTAAATGCAGATGACACCACCCTTATGGCAGAAAGTGAAGAGGAACTAAAAAGCCTCTTGATGAAAGTGAAAGAGGAGAGTGAAAAAGTTGGCTTAAAGCTCAACATTCAGAAAACGAAGATCATAGCATCCAGTCCTATCACTTCATAGGAAATAGATGGGGAAACAGTGGAAACAGTGTCCGACTTTATTTTGGGGGGCTCCAAAATCACTGCAGATGGTGACTGCAGCCATGAAATTAAAAGATGCTTACTCCTTGGAAGAAAAGTTATGACCAACCTAGACAGCATATTCAAAAGCAGAGATATTACTTTGCCGACTAAGGTCCGTCTAGTCAAGGCTATGGTTTTTCCAGTAGTCAGGTATGGATGTGAGAGTTGGACTGTGAAGAAGGCTGAGCACCAAAGAATTGATGCTTTTGAACTGTGGTGTTGGAGAACACTCTTGAGAGTTCCTTGGACTGCAGAGAATCAGTCCATTCTAAAGGAGATCAGCCCTGGGATTTCTTTAGAAGGAATGATGCTAAAGCTGAAACTCCAGGACTTTGGCCACCTCATGAGAAGAGTTGACTCATTGGAAAAGACTTTGATGTTGGGAGGGATTGAGGGCAGGAGGAAAAGGGAATGACAGAGGATGAGATGGCTGGATGGCATCACTGACTCGATGGACGTGAATCTGAGTGAACTCCGGGAGTTGGTGATGGACAGGGAGGCCTGGTGTGCTATGATTCATGGGGTTGCAAAGAGTCAGACACAACTGAGCGACTGAACTGAACTGAACTGAAATATCTGCCATCATAATTACAAGCTAGGATATGATATTGTCCACCAGGTCATAGACATCATGCCCCTAAAACAAGCCTCTGAGCTAAACAAGCCTCTGGACATATGGAGGATATACACCCCAAGTGTCCTCAGAGAGCCTGGGCTAGACCTTCAGGTGCCCCCTGCTAGAACAGCCTCAATACTTCACCAGAAGCTTTATACCAATATCACCATTCTTCTACATGCCTTGATGTGACGAAGCAGGGAATGCACTCCCTCAAAGATTCCTAGAGAAAATGTGATCAAAAAAAGGAGATCTTACTCTACTGAAGTTGAAATGGAGCAAGCAAGGATATCCTCACTGAGTTTTCTATCACACTAAGGTCATTAAACTTCTGACCCAGGTTACCTAGAAATCTTTCACAAGGCAGAGGATCACATTAGAAGAGAAAAGACTGAATGTCAGAATTTCTTAAGCACTTGCCTGAAACTTTCTACCTGTGGTTCCTGAACTGGGACTGACGGAGAGTATCTAACATAGGGAGACTCACGTTGCCAGCCCCAGGAAGACATTCATCCCAAGCCTGGCTGTGATTCCCATAAGGACATATCGTGCTCTCTCCACTATGACTGGACCAGTCTGACTCTCCCAACCTTGGAAACTGTGAGCTGACTGATGCATCCCTGCTCACGCTCAGGGCCAAGTACTCCACATTCCCCAGCCCTGTCTGGTTCCTAAAGTCACTCATGGAGGGGACAAATTCAGGGAGCAGCTCCCTAGTTACTCAGATGTCAAATATTACAAAAAACAAAACTATGTTCACAAACTGTGTCCACAGTTGTGGGCTCAAAGACAGCCATGTTAAGATTAAGTTTTATACAAAAAAATAAAGAATTATACCAGATATCCAAGAGCCATTCCAGCACTGGTTCAGTCAAGCTCTGAGTCGCTTCAGGTCTCCTTAAACCAGCCCCTCATCAGACCATCCCACAATAAGATAGGTGGTTAATGTACTACTTACAGCCTCAAGTCCACTACACAAAAACTTCTGCAAAAAACAAGACTCACAGTGGTTTGTCTTTTACACTTTATAATTTACTGATAAATGTTAGTTCCTCCCGGTATTATGGGGCTTAATTTGGGAGATGATGGTGAGAATCTTGATGGAGTCCAAACACCAAAGAGGATTTTTCCTCATATTCAATTCAGTTCAGTTGAGTCACTCAGTCATGTCCGACTCTTTGTGACCCCATGAACCAGAGCATGTCAGACCTCCCTGTCCATCACCAACTCCCAGAGCCCATCCAAACCCAGGTCCATTGAGTCGGTGATGTCATCCAACCATCTCATCTTCTGTCATCCCCTTCTCCTCCTGCCCTCAATCTTTCCCAATATCAGGGTCTTTTCAAATGCGTCAACTCTTCGCATGAGTTGACTCATGATGCATGAGGTGGCCAAAATATTGGCGTTTCAGCTTCAACATCAGTCCTTCCAGTGAACACCCAGGACTGATCTCGTTTAGGAAGGACTGATTGGATCTCCTTGCAGTCCAAGGGACTCTCCAAGAGTCTTCTCCAACACCACAGTTCAAAAGCATTAATTCTTTGGCGCTCAGCTTTCTTTATAGTCCAACTCTCACATTCAACATGACCACTGGAAAAACCATAGCCTTGACTAGACAGACCTTTGTTGACAAAGTAACGTCTCTATGCTGTCTAGGTTGGTCATAACTTTCCTTCCAAGGAGTAAGCGTCTTTTAATTACATGGCTGCAATCACCTTCTGCAGTGATTTTGGATCCCAGAAAAATAAAGTCAGCCACTGTTTCCCCATCTATTTGCCATTACAAGTGATTAATAGAGAAATTTAAAGAGCCATCATTTCCTGAGCTCTTAATACATGCCAGGAAAATGCCTCTAATATTAAACAGTGTGTCTGTTTCCCTCACTAAACTGTAAACCTAGTATCCATCAAAGAACAAGGGGATTCCCATTTTCTTGATGGAGCAGCTTGATGTTTCCATTGCTGTTGCTGTTCAGTTGCTTAGTCATGTCTGACTCTTTGCGACCCCATGGACTACAGCACATCAGGCCTCCCTGTCCATCACCAACTTCCAGAGCTTCCTCAAACTCATGCCCATTAAGTCAGTGATGCCATCCAACCATCTCATCCTCTGTCATCCCCTTCTCCTCCTGCCTTCAATCTTTCCCAACATCAGGGTCTTTTCCAATGAGTCAGTTCTTCACATCAGGTGGCCAAAGTATTGGAGTTTCAGCTTCAACATCAGTCCTTCCAATGAATATTCAAGACTGATTTCCCTTAGAATCGACTGGTTGGATATCCTTGAAGTCCAAGGGACTCTCAAGAGTCTTCTCCAATACCACAATTTGAAAGCATCAGTTCTTCAGTGCTCAGCTTTCTTTATAGTCCAACTCTCACATCCATACATGACCACTG
>SJYX01012457.1:205262-230170 GCA_006410675.1 Oreotragus oreotragus | reverse complement strand
TCTGAGGTTATTGATATTTCTCCTGGCAATCTTGATTCCAGCTTGTGCTTCATCCAGCCCAGCATTTCTCATCCTGCCCACCGTTTCTCCATATGGTTTGGGACTTCTCAAAAGTTGGATCACAGAAGCAAGAGAGTTCCAGCAAAACATTTATTTCTGCTTTATTGACTATGCCAAAGCCTTTGATTGTGTCGATCACAAAAAACTGTGGAAAATTCTTCAAGACATGGGAATACCAGACCACCTGATCTGCTTCCTGAGAAGTCTGTATGCAGGTCAAGAAGCAACAGTTAGAACCAGTCATGGAACAGACTTGTTTCAAATAGGAAAAGGAGTACGTCAAGGCTATATACTGTCACTCTGTTTATTTAACTTATATGCAGAGTACATCATGAGAAATGCCAGGCTGGATGAAGCACAAGCTGGAATCAAGATTGCCAGGAGAAAAGTCAATAACCTCAGACATTCAGGTGGTCTCACCCTCATGGAAGAAACCAAGGAGGAATTAAAAGGCCTCTTCATGACCATGAAAGAGAAGAGTGAAAAAGCTGGCTTAAAACTCAACATTCAGAAAACAAAGATCATGGCATCTGGTCCCATCACTTCATGGCAAATAGATGGGAAATAACTGAAACAGTGACAGACTTTATTTTCTTGGGCTCCGAGATCACTGCAAATGGTGAATGCAGCCATGAAATTAAAAGATGCTTGCTCCTTGGAAGAGAAGTGATGACATTGCTGACAAAGGTCCGTCTAATCAATGCTGTGGATTTTCCAGTAGTCATGCATGGATGTGAGCGTTGCACCATAAAGAAAGCTCAGTGCTGGAGAATTGATGCTTTTGAGCTGCAATATTGGAGAAGACTCTTGAGAGTCCCTTGGACAGAAAGGAGACCAAACCAGCCAATCCTGAAGGAAATCAGTCCTGCATATTCACTGGAAGGACTGATGTTGAAGCTGAAGCTCCAGTACTTTGGCTGCCTGATGTGAAGAGCTGACTCATTGGAAAAGACCCTGATGTTGGGAAAGATTGAAGGCAGGAGGAGAAGGGGACAACAGAGGATGAGATGGTTGGATGACATCACCAACTTGATGGACATGAGTTTGAGCAACCTCTGGTAGCTGGTGATGGACAGGGAAGCCTGGCATGCTGCAGTCCATGGGGTCACAAAGAGTTGAACATGACTGAGTGACTGAACTGAACTTGGGACTTCCCTAGCAGTCCAGTGGTTAAGACTCCAGGCTTCCATTACAGGGGTCGTGGGTTCAATCCCAGTTCGGGGATGCCAGCAAGCTTTGGCATATGCCCCAAAAATTAAAATAAAAAAGAATTTCATATGGTTTGATCTAATAAAAAGACATATCCTAGCCTTAAATTATGGCAATTAATTCTTTTTTTAAATTCTGGGAGATTGCCTGTCATAGCAGAAAGGACATGAATAGGGAAGTTAGTTAAACATAGTTTTGAATCTCCTTCTGCCTACATACTAGCTCTGTGATACTGGAACACTTCTTAGCTTCTCTGAGCTCTTAATTTCTTCACCTGTCAAACATAATTACTACCTGGAAGGTTATCATAAGAATTAAATTTAAAATGTATATTTAACATACCAAGCACATTGCCTGGCACCAAGAAGACAGTCAACAAATAGTCTGCTTTCCTCTTTCTTTCTTCTTTTTCCTAAATGGAAATCTAATCAACTCTAAAAACTGTAGTCTGAAGGGCAACTGACAAATTGATCGAATAAACAGCTCTAATTTGTTGTGTGAGTCAGGGGTGTGTGTATGTGCGGTAAGAGTAGCTACATGTCACGCTCTAACTTGATTTGCCTTTCTGGCAAGAGTTGATCTTACTAAGTGCCTCCCATTTATTTTTACTTCAAGTGTAAATTCAGGAAAATTTTCATTTTTTGTTACAAAAGACTGTTTTATGAATTATTAATCATTTAGCAGATTCATTAGATTATGTCAGCATTACTAGCTCTGTGCTTTTAAAATATATTAGCTACCTGAATTTTATTACTATGACACTGACTGGCAAATAAAACTGGAAACGTTTTCCCTTCCAAATAATTTCCCTATTGTTCACTTTGAAAAACCAATGGGCAGCAAGTTTTAGCCCTTTCTGGACTGAAATTCTCCTTTCTTTTAGATGTTCACTAAGAATTTCTATCACGTCTGTTGGTGATTTGAAAAATCTATGACTCTAGGGGGGAAAAAATGGTATTTTTAAATTATTTCTACTTAAATTGTTTTCAAAGAAGGCACAATGGAAAGAATCTCAAGTTTTAACATTCCAGCATCACAGAGCCAAATGTTTGTGCTTTCTATTCTTTGTTGTTGTTGTTTTTAATGTGTCCAGTTTCATTTCTGAGTGTTACTGAAACCTTACCANTAAATTATTTCTACTTAAATTGTTTTCAAAGAAGGCACAATGGAAAGAATCTCAAGTTTTAACATTCCAGCATCACAGAGCCAAATGTTTGTGCTTTCTATTCTTTGTTATTGTTGTTTTTAATGTGTCCAGTTTCATTTCTGAGTGTTACTGAAACCTTACCAAGTTTTCAGTGCGGGCTTTGGTGCTTTATATAGTCCCTGTTTTGTTCTTTGCCTCCAGAGTCAAAGAAGTGGAAGTCGGAATTAAACCTTCCTCATTCCCGACTTTGAAAGATGAGAAGCTAGAGGCAGTTAAAACGTTAAGAGCAAAAATATTCAAAGCATCTATACCATACTTGATCAAGTTTTAAATTCTAGCTACTATATGAAAGAAGGGATTATCCTGTTATAAACATTATGTTTAAACTGTCTGGGGTTGATGTTTTTCTTACTTATGTCTACGACTGGAGTACAAGGTCAAGTGCGTGCATGCATGTTAAGTCACTTCAGTTGTATCTGACTCTTTGCCACCCCATAGTCTGTAGCCCACCAGGCTCCTCCGTCCATGGGGATTCTTCAGGTAAGAATACTAGAGTGGGCTGCCATGCCCTCCTCCAGGGGATCCTCCCAACTGAGGGATCAAACCTGTGTCTCCAGTACTGCAAGGTGAATTCTTTACTACTGAGATNACTTCAGTTGTATCTGACTCTTTGCCACCCCATAGTCTGTAGCCCACCAGGCTCCTCCGTCCATGGGGATTCTTCAGGTAAGAATACTAGAGTGGGCTGCCATGCCCTCCTCCAGGGGATCCTCCCAACTGAGGGATCAAACCTGTGTCTCCAGTACTGCAAGGTGAATTCTTTACTACTGAGATACAGGGCAAGCCCACAGGATCAAAAACAGCAACCAAAGAAATCTTAATATAAAACATAGAACTATACCCCCTTCCCTGCCAAAAAGTGTTCTTGACCTCCCCTGCACCTAAATAAAACCTAAATTCCTTACTATGGGTTGGTGGCCATTTAACTACACAGCAACTGAATCCTCTTCCTATGTAAAGGGAGATCCCCATTTTGAGAGTCTTCCTGAAGCCAAGGATCCAAGAATTTCCTTCTCCACTCCCAGGCAGCGAGGGCACACAGCCATGACCTATGTTTAGCAAGATGGGCACCTCCAGGTGGGGTGCTCAGTTCTGAAAGGAAGTCATAAAGCTGTCAAGATAGGTGAGAAATTCTTCCTTACTGACATTAATTAGCAGCACTAAATATCCGGTGGAGGCACAAACACCAGCATCATCTAAGAGATAATTTCTCCTCTACCATTCCTTGGTGCCTGCTTATTTTCCAATCCTATTCTCCACAGTTCCCATCAACTGTGGATGCAGAGACTCTCTACTACATTCCTTTTTGTTTGTTTGTTTAATTAATTTACTTATTTTAATTGGAGGCTAGTTACTTTACAGGATTGTAGTGGTTTTTGCCATACATTCATGTGAATCAGCCAAGGAATACATGTGTTCCCCATCCTGAACCCCCCTCCCACCTCCATCCCCATCCCATCCCTCTGGGTCATCCCAGAACTGGAGTGGATTCACATGCGAGTGATTTGTTAATGAAGGGCTCCCAGGAGGGGGAGGGGGAGGGGGTTGTTGGGGTGGGGGGACAGGGCAGAAAAAGCCAGGAAGCCCAGCATGGGAGTACCTTCTGGCGAAGTCCCAACCTCTGCCAGCTCCTGCAGGGGAGCTCAGGATAGAAATGCTGTCTCAGGGTTTGTCCAGGCAAGTTAACTGGGTTTTCACGCTCCCGCACCAACAGGCCATTGGCTCAGGGAGTCTGGAGGGATGTAAATGTCTTAAGCATGTTCAACTCTGTGGGTGCTGTAGGCTGAGCCGGGCTCTGGCGGGAGACCGCCCTTCCAAAAAGACACAGCTGGGAGGTAAGGCACCCGTGGTGTGTATGTGTGTGTGCATGCCCGTAACTACAGTGTCCATTAAAGTGGGGCAAGGCCTTCTGTTACTCTCCCATCTAACATATTCCTTGAGTTTTCTTCCTTCTCAAATGAAACGTGTACTATCACTTTTCCAAGTTCCCTGAGTGAACCAGGCAGAGTTGAACTGTCATGGTTCTGAATCCCGGATGGATCCAGGACACTCCTTTCATAGATGACTCTCTTCTTTCACTTTTGCCACATTCCCCCAGACAGCAAATTTGGAACGTTTTTACAGTGTGGTGGAATTAAAAAGGCTGGGAATGATTGATTGATCTCCACTGTTAGTTAAATGTTTAAATAATGATATCAAAATTTCGAGACAAGAACTGCAGTTAATCAATTAAAACCCAGGCATAAAACGTTTATCTGCTTAATTAAGGCTGGAGTGCCTGTGATAGTCCTAAAAGAGACTTTTTTTTTAAAAAAGTGATGTTTCTTTGTGTTTTCCTTTGGCCATGCTATGAGGCTTGTGGGATCTTAGTTCCCCAACCAGGGACCGAACCCTGTGCCTCTTGGCAGTCAAAGTGTGGAGTCCTAACCACTGGACTGCCAGGGAATTCCCTAAAATAAACTAAACTTTGGATTGGGTTCAGATAACGATCTTTTATTTTTTTTTCTTTAAAAGTGGTATGCCAACATCACTTCATTTCTACATTTCCGAGTTCTGTACATTTCTCAAAAGGAAAGAAGCAATGCTCAATGTACAAAGTAAAACCAGAAAACTAGAAAAATCTGAATCAAATGGAGAAAGTTGCCATAGATCATACAGTACAAATTAGTAATTCGATATCATCTGAAGTGCAATACCACTGCTGGGATGATGAGTTAAGGAATGAAATAAAAATACTCTATTTTAAACAAACAGTATATATATATTTATATGTATATTTTTTACAGATAGTAGACCCAGTGATATCTGTAGTATTGTAAAAACTTATTTACAAATAACTTTTTTTTTTTTAGACATTACATATACATCAGCACCGTAGTAAAAACAAAAAAACAAAACGAAGCCACCTTATTAAAATCTACCTCTCTATGTAGTTGGTCCCAGTATTGAGCATTTGGAGGAAGCATTTAAGAGAGAACAGAGGCCCCCTCTCCCCCTCCATCAGCCACCTCCAGTTCCTCATCATTACTTATATATTTATTTCCTGTACCTTTCAGAAAAAGGTAATTATATATTTCTGTGTCTTCTCGTTTCTTCACTTTCCCTTGTTTGCTTTTGGTTTTCATCTGCTTCCATTCGCGAGCTCCCCTGGTGGTGGCCCTCCCCAGGCAAGGAGTCCATGGTCAGCCTGCCACCACCTCTCCCCCAGGGACCACAGCCCCGACCTGGGTCCTCGCCCACATGGCCCCCTCTGGTCTCCGGCCTGCCCCTTGCCGAGGAGAGCTATGACCTTGGTACTCGGCGAGCAGGTCCCGGGCAGTGTTTGCCTGCCTGCTGCCTCTCTATATCCTCTGTCCCAGCTCTTCATTTTTACCCGCTTCAGTCCCAGGACCTGCCCCAGTGTGACTCCCCAGGCTGGGCTGGGGCTCTGGTGTGGCAAATGACATGTGAGTGCACAGAAGCAAGCCTGCCTTTTGGACATGGAGGGAAGGGATGGCAGGAGAAAAGCTTATGCCACGCTCGCTCACTTAGGACAAGAGCTATGTCCCATGGCCTCCGAAACAGGCCAGTGGGAGGGGAGGGGAGGGCAGATGAGACCAGCCCTCCAGCAGCAGAGGTTGTGGATCCCTTCCAACAGGCTTCACTTAGGACAGATCTGCATGAATTACAGAAAGAACAACTGTACAGAACTTCAAGAGGGGATTGCTTTGCCCAAGGAAAGGAACCACACCTTCCCTCTTTTCATTACCAAAATGGGTGAAGTGGAGCAACGGGTTTTTCAGTTCATCAGCTTTCAGGGCTTGAGAGTTGTCTTTCTGGTGAGCAGGGATGAAGGGTCAGGCTGCTTTAAGAGCATCACCCCTGGGATTTTCAAAGGGAACCAGAGCCAGTGATGTCCAGGCTGGTCCTCCCTAGTGTCCCAGAAATATCAGATGCAGCTCATGGAAACCCACCACCAGCAGCAGAGCAACCCGCTCGGTTCCCGGCAGAGAAAGAAAAACTTCAGTGTGGCCTTTGTATTTCAGGCATTGTTTAAGTTCTTCTTGCTCTTATTTTCCCTCCACCGAGGCTCCCTAAAGACAAAAGCTTCATTTCTTCTTGGATAGTCTGCAAGGACCAGCTTAGGCAGGCTGGGGTGGAGCTGAGGAGGAACGAGGGCAGGGACCAGCTGGGGGGAAGGCGGCCGCACTGACAGACACACAGCATCCTCCCCAGGCCTCCCCATCCTCGGCCTCCCGGAGTAGATGGGACAGGCTGAGATGTATTGGGTCGTACCGGGCCCCCAGGAAACGCCAGGCCAACTCCCCGGAGTAAAAGCCGCCATGGTCATCAGCAGAGGACTGCCCACCCAGGACTGCCAGGACCCTTCTCCAAGCTCTAAAATTCCTGCAGGTCATCATGAGCAGGATACAGGCCTGTAGGGTCTCGTCTTCCTGTGACACCTCACTGTTCTTTGCGCCTTCCCTCCAAACCCAGTAGAGTGTCTTGAAGGCTGACATCTCTCTGCAGCCAGAGTTCAGCGCATATCTGACCTGTGCTCTTGGCCTGCGCACCACCCAGCAGCCTCCGTGGGACTCTTGGCCCCAGGCTCTCTCCCCTCTGGGTCTCCAAAGCTGTAGACCTGGGCCAAGGCAAGGAGGCACCGACGGCCACCTCACATTGGGCAGCGGTCTGTCTTGGCCGGAGTGGCTCTTGTTGGGCCGGGTGACCACAGGGAGGGCCAAGCTGAGGGTTCCGGAATCATCTTCCCTGCCCACCTCTGGCGTGTCCCCCTCTCTTGCAGCAGGATCCGCAGGGCGTCTGTCTCCATTGCTGTGTGAAAATCAGGTGAAACGGGGCCTGGCAGGGCTGTGGATTGGCGCTTGGATCTTCCACAGTCAGCTGGCTGCAGCTTTGCTCAGATCACGTGGGTCAAAAAACACAAAAAAAACAAGGATGCGGTGACATCCTGTTTCTTTTTCACGGTTGGAGCTTTAAACCACTGGAGTTGTGGTGGCCAGGGCCGCTCCTGACTAGGGGTTTCCAAACAATTCATCGAGCTCCTGCATCCACTCGTCCCCGGGTCCACCTTTGATGATGGAGTCCACAAGGTCGGCACCGTCCGAGAGGCCGGGGAAGGATGCCCCAGCCGTGTCGCCACTGTAATTGTACGACATGTCCTGAGGGGGGTTCCTCTCATAGGCTTGGCTCTGGGTGCTGGAGGCAAAGCCAGCACTGGGCATCGGCTGCTGTGCCGGGGGCTGGCTGAAGGCTGGCATGCCGGGAACGCCCTGGCTCAGGCCCGCCATGACCATGGGCCTGGCCTGGCTGGTGCCTTGCTGCCCTGGGAGCGGTGGCATCATCTGCCGACCCATGGCGGCCGGGTTGAGAGTTCTCACCCCGCCAGTGTTCGCGTCCACCACCTGGCTCAGTCCCTGGGGGAAGTGCTGCTTGGTCAGCCTTGGTTGGCCGGCTTGCAGCGGGTAGCTGGCGCCATTGTTGAATGATGCTAACTCTCCACTAGTCCTCCCAGGCATCCCCTGTAAGCCTCTCTGTTGCCAGCTCTGGCTTCCCTGCTGGACCGTTCCCATGATGCTTTGCAGCCTCGGTGGGCCCTGGGGCCTGGGCAAGGCCTGGCCTACCTTCATCTGCTGGCGCTGCTGGGTCATGGGCGAGTTCACCAGCATGCTCTGACCAAACCCACTCACCATCCCAACCCCTTGCCCCGAGGAGGGCTGCCTCGGCCCCTGGGCTTGGTTGTGTGTGATACTCATACCGCTTTGGTTTGGGTGCTGCAACACTTGGGTCATTCCTGTGCTCATGTTGTACATTCCTGGTTGGCTGGTAGGTGTGTTGCTGTAAGGGGCCAGTCCCATCTCTGACTGGGCGGCCGCTGTGGCCATTGTCCCTGGGTTCTGGGAGGGTCCCATTCCCATCATGCCTGCGTTCTGTGCCATCAGCCGTGAAGTTCGCATGCTCTGGAGGGCGGCCTGGCTCCTCACAGCTGCTATATCCTGGGGAGACCCTGCAGAGAAAAAAGGACACACCTCTTCATTCATCTCCACAAGCGGTGCACAGTAACACGTAGCTGGACTTTTCTTTGGGAATGACAAAAAATGCTTTGATTAATAGATTAAGGATCTACTCTGATAATAAATCCTTTAAAGAAAGAGAGGTGATTATTTTTCTGACTATAACATACACTGATTGTGAAAAATTTGGAAAATAGGGAAAGCACAAAAATGAAAATGAAAGTCACCCAAATTCCCGCCATCCAGAGATGACCACTGCTAACTTACCTTAATATATAAAAATACACATGAAAATTGGGATCACACAGTAGGTGACTTTTCTGTTTGATATATCCTGATATTATTTTTGCTTCTATTACAGAAGCAATTGTTTCTTTCCCTCATGGCTCAATCGGTAGAGAACCTGCCTGCAATGTAGGAGACCTGGGTTCCATTCCTGGGTCGGGAAGATCTCCTGGAGAAGGAAATGGCAACCCACTCCAGTATTCTTGCCTGGAGAATCCCATGGACAGAGGAGCCTGGCAGGCCACAGTCCATGAAGTTGAAAGAGTCGGACATGACTTAGTGACAAAACCACTACTTCTTTATATGATCCTCAACCAATAAGATAGCATTTTTTTGGAGGTGAGAGGAAATTCACCTACTGAGCTAAATTAAGAAGAAATGGTGGCTCACTTTGCACATCCTGTTTGTGACATGGAATATGGCTCAGTAGAGAATACTATCAATAAAGACCATTAGACTAATTTCCCTGAAGATTTGAGCAGGATTTGAGAGGTTAAAGGCCCCTGCTTCTGCTAAGAAGCTATTTTGGCAGATGGGACATTGTTTGGATCCCCTCTGTAGATTTCCACATGCTCCAGATTCTCTGAATCATAACATGTCAGTGAGAACAGGCCAGTTTCCTGAATTAGAGAAAGAAGACATCCTCCTACTTGCTACCTGGCAATGAACTTGATGCACTGATGCAAAGGCCATACCTTCAAGTCAGCAATGACCACTAAGGCAGTTCCAATGATGCTGCTTAAAAGCTGACCAGAGTACCAACGCCCAGTCATTCAACTCTATTTGATGTTTGAGTGAGTCCTTCTTTACATGTTTCCAGGAAATTTCTAAACCAGCCAAGAGAATAAAAATGTCACCCCTAGAATCCCAGTCAATGTTCAAGGGCTAGGAGGTGCACAAAAATGGATTTTTCTGTCTCTCTGCTAATGATGAAGTTTATGAAAAAAAGAAAAATAATTTTTTCCTGCACATTTAAAAAGGGTGCAGCATGGGAGCCAATCAATATTATAAGCAAATTTGATCATTCCTGGGAGTGGGATGAGAAATCAGATGAGACTAGTGCATAACCTTGTTAATCCTGGCACCTTGGCAGGTAAGAGAAGTGTGTTTTTGTCTTTCTGATGGGGTTATTGATTTCTGGGCAGCAACCATGTCTCCATATTTTCTTTCAAGAAAGAAAATTATGGGAATTTTGATTATGACTTAAGTTTTTGTGGCTTGAGGTCAGTATCAGGTTGCATTGAAAAATGGAACGGTTACTGTGAGGAAATCAGAAAGATCTAGGGGAGATCCCTAGAAGCATTTCAATCTTTTGTTTTGAGCTTAATGATAGCTAAGTGGATTTAGATATAATAAAGATATTAAAAAGTTCCTAATTAAACACTGGTTGGTAGTATGTCTTGCAGCTTGTGATCTTGTTATGAAGTTTTGTGACTTTAATGACTAAATTTGTATTGACTGCACAACCAGCCTGATAAATGGGTGAAATGGGTAATTGGGTTGCTTATAAAAAAATTTAAGGGAAAAATATTGCTGACTCAGATTGATTGAACAGACCCAAATTACATAAACAGGCTGCTGGAAATGGATGAAAGGACTTTTGTATTCTGGATATTTTTGTTGTATCTTTAGAATTAATATGTTGAAGGATTAGGTTTTGTCTGGAATAATTTTGTGAATAAGATTACTGCATGTGTTAAACAACACACTTTCTGCAAATTTTTATCTAAAATAGGTGTTACTGTGAGACATTATATCAAATTAATTTTCTTGTCTATCGGTTAACATCACAATGTCAAAGAAAAATTTCCATATTCAAAAAGAGACAGTAACATGCAATTTTTTCCCTAAAAGGATCTATGTTCTATTTTCATTCATAGGAACTCTACAGTTATGAAAAATAAGCACTTCTCCATAGGCATGTAACACTGCCCAGAGGCACAGAACTCAATAAGCGAAAGATCATCCTTAAAACCTTTGAAAAGTAAAGTGGTGGGCGGACCTGTAAGTCTCAGACAAGTTAATCCGAACAGAACCTCTGTCCAACGACAAAATTTCTTATCTATCAATTTGCTATTTTCTCAGGTACATAACATTATAATATCTAGGATGTAGGTCAAATATGTGAAAATACTGAAGAGAGTAAAAAAAAATAAAATTGTATCAATCAGCTCTGCTGCTCAGGAACCCTCAAATATAACTGGTTGTTCAGCTTAAGTGTATGAAATTTTTAGGTTGACTGCCTGTAATTTTGGGTTTTGGAAAAGTTCAGAGCAGAACTTTTAAACTGGAGCCAAACCATCTAGAATAACTCATAGAGAAGTGATTAAATTTTGGTGGGTCTTTTTATTCTAAAAAATAATGAGTTATGAATCTAGAAAACTCAAAGGACATGGTGCCAGGTTTATCAGATTTAACGGTTTAAATTAGTTCATAATATAAAGCACCAGTTCCCAAAGTGTGGCCCCTGGGTCAGCAGCAGCAGCAGCAGCATCTCTGGGGAACTTGTTACAGATGCAAATACAGATCCAGCTCCACATCTCCTGAATCAGAGACTCCGGGAATGAGAGCGGGCCATCTATTTTTTGAACCAGTTCCGCTGGTGACCAGATGCAGGCTCAAGTCTGAGAACTACTGGTATAAAAGGAGGGCTCCATGTCTGCAACATAAACCACGAGCAGTAACTGTTTCCCCTTCTTCCGCACCCATGGCCAAGTGAGGAAGAGAATTCTTCAAAGAATACTGGCACAAATTTACTGCATAGCACTTCCACGGACAGCCCACTTCTCTTCGTCCTTCCCTGTGTGGGGCCCCAAAGGATCTGAAGTGATGTAACTGTCCCACAGATTTAAGGGTGGTAGCTGCTCAAGCCCCAGGGGTCCATAGGCTATCCTTAGGAAGATCTGGCCGTGAACACCAGTGGCTTTTAGACTCTGAACCACAGCTCACAGTACACACACGCGGGCTCAGGACAGAAACAAAAGCTGCCCTCATTATGATACACTCCGATCATTTTTTTCCTATTATTTCATTTTTAAAATGCTGGTTCTGGCCCACTAAATAATCTTCAATGGGCTTTCCTGTTGGCTCAGACAGTAAAGAAGCCACCTGCAGTGCAGGAGATCTGGGTTTGATCCCTGGGTTGGGAAGATCCCCTGGAGGAGCGCACGACAACCAACTTCAGTATTCTTGCCTGGAGAATCCCCATGGGCAGAGAAGCCTGAGTGGGCTACAGTCCATGGGGTCACAAAGAACTGGACACAAACTACTTGGGTGTTGCAACCCGAAGAATGAAAAATGCTACCTCAGATCATAAATTCCCCCCCCGGAGTCTATGGAAAAGGGTAACTCTTGTGAAATGATCCATAAAGTTTGCATTTATTTACTATATATGCATACTTCTGTGCAAGGGACTTCCTGGCTTCTGGCAGATTGTCAAAGTGAGAGGTAACATTTGAGAAGTGAGGATGCATTGATCTCAGTCCTCCAAGAGGGAGGAGGACAGGAGCTAGGATTTCTGCTGCTTCATGACTCCTGTGACCCCCTGAAAACTACTGTGGATGAGATTGGGGAGGGTCCTCAGACTCATCTTCCACCACCATATAAGACCCATAGGGGTTCCCTCTATTGGAGACTGAAGGGATTGATATTTGAGGGGATCAATCTGTGGTGCTGTAGAAGATGCTTAAGAATCTCTTGGACTGCAAGAAGATCAAATTAGTCCATCTCCTTGGAAGGAAAGTTATGACCAACCTAGAGAGCATATTTAAAAGCAGAGACATTACTTTACCAACAAAGGTCCGTCTAGTCAAGGCTATGGTTTTTCCAGTGATCATGTATGGATGTGAGAGTTGGACTGTGAAGAAAGCTGAGGGCCGAAGAATTGATGCTTTTGAATGTGCTGTTGGAGAAGACTCTTCAGAGTCCCTTGGACGGCAAGGAGATCCAACCAGTTCATCCTAAAGGAGATCAGTCCTGGGTGTTCTTTGGAAGGACTGATGCTAAAGCTGAAACTCCAATATTTTGGCTACCTTATGAGAAGAGTTGACTCATTGGAAAAGACTCTGATGCTGGGAGGGATTGGAGGCAGGAGGAGAAGGGGATAACAGAGGATGAGATGGCTAGATGGCATCACCGACTTGATGGACATGAGTTTGGGTGAACTCTGGGAGTTGGTGATGGACAGGGAGGCCTGGCGCGCTACAATTCATGGGGTTGCAAAGAGTCGGACATGACTGAGCGACTGAACTGAACTGAACTGAAAGGAAATCAACCCTGGATATTCATTGGAAGGACTGATGCTGAAGCTGAAGCTCCAATACTTTGGCCATCTATGGCGAAGAGCTGACAACTCATTAGAAAAGATCCTGATGCTGGGAAAGATTGAAGGCAGGAGGAGAAGGAGGTAACAGAGGATGAGAAGATTACATAGCATCACTGACTCTCTGGATATGAGTGTGATCAAACTCCAGTAGATAGTGAAGGACAAGGAAGCCTGGCGTGCTGCAGTCCACAGGGTTGCAAAGAGTCAGACATGACTAAGTGACTGAACAACAACAATCCACAGAGGAATGGCAACCCTGGACAGTGCAGCCATTCCTCCTGGGGCCACGATTCAGGATTTGTGCAAAGGGCAACAGGATCAAGACAGTCCAGTCAAGCTCAAGTCCCTATTTGTCTTCTACATTCAGCAGAAATTGCTGCTGCTGCTGCTAAGTCGCTTCAGTCATGTCCAACTCTGGGCAACCCCATAGATGGCAGCCCACCAGGCTCCCCCGTCCCTGGGATTCTCCAGGCAAGAACACTGGAGTGGGTTGCCATTTCCTTCTCCAATGCATGAAAGTGAAAAGTGACAGTGAAGTTGCTCAGTCATGTCCTACTTTTAGCGACCCCATAGACTGCAGCCTACCAGGCTTCTCCATCCATGGGATTGTCCAGGCAAGAGTACTGGAGTGGGGTGCCATTGCCTTCTCCTCAGCAGAGATTAGTGGTTGCTAAAAGCTAGATTCTTTCACTGCAGTTGCTGAAAGTTAAGGCTTTGGTCAGCAGACCTGCCAGGATTAGTAAGAAAAATGTGACACAGGATTTTCCCCACTGTCGTCACTGAGATGTGATCTAGATACCAACAAGGCTGATATTGGGTCAACAGGCACCTGTATGTCTTATGCCTTCTCCTCAGCAGAGATTAGTGGTTGCTAAAAGCTAGATTCTTTCACTGCAGTTGCTGAAAGTTAAGGCTTTGGTCAGCAGACCTGCCAGGATTAGTAAGAAAAATGTGACACAGGATTTTCCCCACTGTCGTCACTGAGATGTGATCTAGATACCAACAAGGCTGATATTGGGTCAACAGGCACCTGTATGTCTTTGGAAAGTGGAAATGTTTGTCTCTCAGTTGTGTCCAACACTTTGTGACCCTGTGGTCTGTAGCCCACCAGGCTCCTCTGTCCATGGGATTCTCCCTGGAGTGGGCTGCCATTTCATACTCCAAGGGATCTTCCCAGTCTAGGAATTGAACCTGGGTCTCTTGCATTGCAGGCAGATTCTTTACCATCTGAGCCACCAGGGAATCCCTGGTTGTTAAACTATTGAAATACTTCTGTACTTTTGGTGAAGAATAGCTGCTCCGGTCCCACCCCCAAAGTCACCATGACCCCACCCGGGGCCCACCAGGACCTCTCTGGGGCCCAGTGGCTGAAAGGTTAATGCCTGGTATTCTGACTGGTTGGTACCATCAGGTCTTAAATCTTTTTCCTATTACTTGGACACCAAACACAGCACCCACGGCACCGTCACCGGGTGACATTCACTTTACATTCCCCCCTGGAGGGAATAAATACAATGGCAGAGGTGTGCACCGGCCTCACCTTGAAACTGGGCGACCTGCTGCACTGGGTACGGATTCCGCTGCTGCTGCTGCAGGTGCTGCCGGGGTAAGTGTGGCTGCTGCAGCTGCTGAAACGAAAGAGGACAAGGAGGGCCAGGAGGTGAGATGGGAGAGAATGTGCAATTAAATATCCCAGCTGCTCTGAGGAAGGCGGGTTTTACAACCTAAACCTTGTACTGAAGAATAGCGCACAGGCGTGGAGCACCCGTATACAGGGTGAGGGATACTCCCAAATGGACACACTTTTGGGAACCAGCCTCTGGATCAAGACACAGAATGTTTCCAGGAGCCCTTCCTGTCTCTTCCCCATGACCACCCTTCCCCGACCCCTGGGGAGCACCCCCAGGCCAACTACATATTAGTTACGTCAGCTTCTGCACTTCTCAGATGTGGGTTTTAGACATCGTATTTGAGTCTGGCTTTTGTGTCTGTCTTCTTGCATTTGTTGCATTTTCGAGCTTCATTCAGGTTGGTGCCTGCAGTGTGGACTGTTCATCCTCACTGTTGAGTAGTAATCCCCCCAAAGAACATCCGTCCGTGTCTTTATCTGCGCTGCAAGGGATGGCTATTTAGGGTGTTTCCGGTTTGGGGCCGTCAGACCCACCTCTCCCACCCACATCCTTGGTGAACCTCTGTGGCATGTCTGCCGTGTGGTCTTGCTGGCTTAAAAGGGATGTGTAGTCGCCGAGGCAGTTCTTCTTAAAAAAATAATTTTACTTATTTTTGGTGGTGCTTGGTTCTTGTTGCTGCACTGGCGTCTCTCTAGTTTGGGCGAGCGGGCTCCTCATGGCAGCGGTTTCTCTTGTTGCAGAGCACAGGCTCTTGGGCAAGAGGGCTTTAGCGTCAGCACACAGGCACAGTGGTTCCGTTTCCTGGGCTCTAGGGCACAGGTTCACTAGTTGTAACGCATGGGCTTAGTTGCTCCATGGCATGTGGGTCTTCCCAGACGAGGGATCAAACCCACGTCTCCTGCATTGGCAGGCAGATTCTTTACCACTGAGCCGCCAAGGGAGCCCAGGGAGGCAGTTCTGACTTTGCTTTTTCGGTATCAGCTGCACGCCTTTCTCAGCATTGTGGGGACCGAGCTCAAACAGACAAGCAACTAATTTTTAATGACCTAAAATAGATGCTTCAGGTATAGGAAGATGGGATTCTCTGGGACTATTTTTTAAAAAAGCCTCATTTTAGTCCCAGGGTGTCATACTGCCTGCAAAATACATCTCCGCGAGTCAAAAATATAGCATCTATTGCCTTGAGGAACCGCGTGGGATTCCACATCCACCAGGAGCCACGAGGCCTGTGCATTAGTTTTCCTTCTTGCAGTCACCGGGCTTCTGCACTGCCGGCGCTATTACCAAGATACTGGGGAGGCTACTGTGTATCATCACCATGCTGAATGTGAAAAGGGAGAGAAAATAAGAATGAGGTGGAAAGAGCAAAGAGAGGGGTTTTCGTTCTGGGTCTAATGTCAAGTAGCTGGGTGACCTTCGAGGTAGCCTCCTCTGCAGCTGTGGAATATTCATTAAGCACCTTTCATCTGCAAGGGCTAGAAAAGCAAACAGCCAGGGCTCTGCTCTTTAGACTGTTCATTATAAAAATAACACACGCTGACCACTTCTTAATACACGTGTTTATTCTTTTTTTTTTTCTCTTGTTTTTGTTCCTGGGCAGCTCTATAATTGTCTTTTTCTTTCTTCTTTTTTTCCCCTTTTGTTGACAAGTCCAGCCAGCACTCTGGCAACTGAAGAAAAGAACAGCCTCTGTTCACCCTGTCCTATAGTGCTTACCGTGGTGTTTTGCTGTTAAACGAATTAATTGTGTAGACACAGCATAGACAAGAAACCATGCTAATCTTTTAGGCAGCAATCTAAGAACATTATTGAAAGTTAGCTGAGCATTTAAAAGCTTCTCCAAAGCCAAACTTCCTATATTATGTAAGAATTTTAGTGTCTCATCTACAAATGGGTATAAGCCCTAAAGTAGCCTGGGGTGGTGGGTTCTGGGTCAGGAATCAGGGGGCCCAAGGTGCCAGACCGGTCTCTGGCTCTTGCTAGCTGTGTGATCTCAAAAAAAAAAAAAAAAGTCATGTAAGCTTCCCCTGCCTCAGTTTCCCTCATTTGTAAAATAAAGAGACTTCATGGTTAACATTTCTTTCAAATCTAAAATTCCAGGTTCCAATGAACCTTAGTGAACGGATGGTGGCTGACACGCTTTGCGCTCTGGGAAAAATACATTAAATGTTAATGTACACCTGGTTTCTACTTGCTCTGTTCTGATTTCTAAGTCCACTGAGAACCATCTGAATGTTCCCAAAGATATGCAAGATGCCCGATCTTTCTGTTTCCCCTCCCATGTCCTTTCGGGGAAGCCCGTGTGTTCCCAGTATCCTGCTGGCAAAATTGAAAATGTTAGGATACTTTCTTGGAGAAGGCAATGGCACTCTACTCCAGTACTCTTGCCTGGAAAATCCATGGATGGAGGAGCCTGGTAGGCTGCAGTCCATGGGGTCGCTAAGAGCTGGATACGACTGAGCGACTTCACTTTCACTTTTCACTCTAATGCTTTGGAGAAGAAAATGGCAACCCACTCCAGTGTTCTTGCCTGGAGAATCCTAGGGACGGTGGAGCCTGGTGGGCTGCTGTCTGTGGAGTCACAGAGTCAGACACGACTGAAGTGACTTAGCAGCAGCAGGAGCAGCAGGATACTTTCTCTGCTGCTGTAGGGACCAAGAAAACCAGCTTGACGTTGATATGGCCACATTCACCCTCGAGAGTGTAGACCCCCAGGTAGGTGCATCGATAAGCACTGTCCTCAGGTGCAGGCGGCATGCTCCATCCCCCTGCCTTGGTTCTGGCCAGTCCCACAGCACAGCTGCAGCTCTTACGTCGCATTCTGTGACATCAGGGTCATGTGACAGAGCCCCACCTATGCTGTTTCCTAAGGATTTTACACACCTGACTCCTGAGAACATCGGGAAGAAGGCTGGGAAACAGGGAAATCTATTTGGCAGATGAGAGAGGTGAAGTGGTTTGTTTTTTTTTACCCCAGAATCATACCACAAGCAAAAGATGTGGCCCAGAGTAAACTGTTCTTTCCTTGGTCCCTCTTCAGCTCTTGGTACACACAGTCATTAAGGAATTACACACACTCTCTCTTTTTTTCTTGCAGTTTCTCATTTCCCAGCTTTTCTGAGGCGCCCTATGTCTGTCTTCTGTGTCCTGGGTTCTGAAGGGTCCTGCACTCTCTTGCCCCGTGGTCTGTGGGCACCATCCTCGGTGGCTCTCCTTCCTTCCACCTCCTTCCTCATTCCTGGGCTCGGCTGGTCTCACTGAGGGGGGCTCCACCACTGTGTGTGGTCACAGCACAAAGGTCAGTCACTTAAAGGGTCAGGCATACGTGAAATCTCCTAGGCTTGGCTGAGGGGAGGGTTTGCAAAGCCCAGCTACCCCTCGCTCCCCTCGGTAGCCCCATTTATCACTGTCTGAGAGACATGAGTGTGGCTCCTTGTCACACACCTTCCGCAGGGTGAGAGGGACAGAGGTTTGTTTGTACAAGAGCTGCCAGGTGGCTGACTGACCTCGGTAAAAAAGGGAGATAATTACACAGCTGTTCAAGAACAAAAGCGAAAAAGGGAACCTAAGTGAACTGTGCTCAACAGTACAATTTTTCTGTTTGGGGGGATGACTGGTGTTACTTTGAATGCTGCTGTTGGTCACTAAGGACCTCAACGTGCCTCTGGTCCTACACGGCATCGTGTATAGATACGGTGTGGTGGAGGATGCTTGATAAATGTCCAAAATTCTAATCCTATTAGGAACATTCTAGGAGGGTAACTGTGGACCTTGAGCCTTAGATGACAACCTCACGGCTTCTATAACAGAAGGGCAAGATGCATGGGTCAGACCCCCCCACTGGAGCCATCTAGGGACGGCCTAGATGGAGGACCTCAGGCCTCTCTCAGGATAACACGAAAGAAGGCAAGGGCCTCTTGAAAAACAAAACACACTGAAACTCAGAGGAGCAGCCCACAGCAAGGCTTCCTTTCAAAGCTGGAAGAATTATGTGTCAACGGTGGTCAAACACGCCTCAGGTAAAGCTTTCTCGCTGTTAGGCCTTTAACTCAAAGATTTCCTGAGCTGTTTTCAAAGCTGCTGGGAATTTTTCTCAAGTTTGCACCCTTTCTGTGACCCGGAGTTCAGGTTTCCAAGTAGTTCTGTGGGCCCTATTATTCTGCAATTGTTCCTGTTCCATTGTTCATGACCAATGCTGTGAGAATTCTTCTCAATCCCCCCTTCTGACTCTTTCCTCCAAGAAACAAAGTTCTCTGAATTATTTTCTTTTTTCTTCCCGCTGGGAATATCAGAATTTATGAAGAATGTAAGACAGCTCCCTTCTACCCCTGCCACCCACATGCTGATTCCACAGACCCCGGTACCAGAAGCCAGAAGCAAAAAGCCAGACTTGAAGACAGGTCTCTGGCAAGAGGGGGGTCTTCAAATGCATGGCTGAAGCCTGTCTTTTCAGAACAAACCAATTCATTCTAAGGAAAAAACCTAACTAACGGAAAGGTCTACATTCTGCAGGCTCTTCTGTAGTCTCGGGAAGTGCTGGCCAGTGACTTTCTTGCTGGAGGACGAAACCTGAGACTCGTTCACAGACACGAGGCCCTGAAGAAATGTTTGCGAATTGCAGGAAGCCCACCATAGGCATGCGTTACCTGCTCTGTGAGAATCTGCTGCTGCTGCTGCTGCTGTTGCTGCTGCTGCTGCTGCCTCTGCTCTCGCAGGAACTGTTGTTTCTGCTGCTCCATCAGCTGGGCCCGCTGGTCAATGAGCATCTGCTTCATGAGGACTGTCTGGGGCTGGCTGCCCAGGAAGCCTGGCCCCGCGGGCCCTGCTCCGGAGACCATGCCCCCTGAGCCGGGGGGCACAGAGGGCTGCATGGGGCCTGTGGTCCGGGGAAGCCCCACTGGGTGCTGCTCCTGGGAGGACAGGGAGAGAAGGGAAGAGAAGAGAGAAAAGAAGTGAATCTGATGACTTCACATCTGAACCGAAGCACAGCGGGACGGGGCATCGGGTATTCCCTCCCCACGGGATCCCTGCTGCTGCTAAGGCGCTAAGTCGTGGCCGACTCTGTGAGACCCCAGAGACGGCAGCCCATCAGGCTCCCCCGTCCCTGAGATTCTCCAGGCAGGAACACTGGAATGGGGTGCCATCGCCTTCTCCAATACATGAAAGTGAAAAGTGAAAGTGAAGTTGCTCAGTCGTGTCCGACTCTTCGCGACCCCATGGACTGCAGCCCACCAGGCTCCTCCGTCCATGGGATTTTCCAGGCAGGAGTACTGGAGTGGGGTGCCATTGCCTTCTCCATACGGGATCCCTAGTGGCACATATTACATTTCCATAAAGAGAACACAGCGGTCCTCCAAGCTCTTAACACAGTGGGCTGGAGAGGCTAGAGGGGGCCCAGTAGTGGCTCTGTGAAATCTGAGGCCAGGTCCAGCCTGTTTCTGACGTTGTTGCCGC
Organism: Oreotragus oreotragus; assembly: GCA_006410675.1. Classification (NCBI taxonomy): domain Eukaryota; kingdom Metazoa; phylum Chordata; class Mammalia; order Artiodactyla; family Bovidae; genus Oreotragus; species Oreotragus oreotragus. Next base: position 209,989 of record SJYX01012457.1, on the reverse strand, counting down.
TTAGTTTCTAAGTCGAGTCAACTGTTTGCGACCCCAGGGACTGTAGCCCCCCAGGCTCTTCTGTCCACGGGATTTTTCCAGGCAAGAACACTGGAGTGGGTTGCCATTTCCTCCTCCAGGGGATCTTCCCAACTGGGGAATGGAACCCATGTTTCTTAAATCTCCTGCATTGCAACAGTATTCTTTACCACTGAGCCACTTGGGAAGCCCCTGTTTCTGATAGAATTGGCTAGAGAATAAGAATTGCCTTTTCAGCTATCCATCAGTGTTCCTCCAAAGGAAAGGGCATAAGCCCTCAGGTGGGGCTCATTTTCAGTCTGATATGAGGCAGCCTGACCACCTCTTCATCCTTACTGCCTGCCTGGCCAAAATGGGCTACTTAGTAGGAGAGACATTTATAGAATGCTGCTGGAATTGATTAATCAGCAGAACTGCTATTTGATGAAATTCTAATTAATTGTGACATTTGAAAGCTCTGACATATGCAAAAAAAATCCTGCTAGTGAGAACTGTTGATAGGGAGAATTAGGAATGTGTTACACTGACCAAAGATATGGAATCTCCTAACATCTTTAAAAACAGAATTGAGTCTTAGGTGTCTGAGATAATTTAAATGTTGGGGGTTGAACTGGGTCTCTAGATTCACTAATTATGTCAGTCAAAGGATGTCAACTTTTAAGGACCAGTCCTTAAGGAACAGGAGATAGGGAACCCCTCATACACAGCCCAGGTGACTCCTCCGAGGCTGTGCTCAGAGGGGAAGTAACAGCCCAACTGTGTAGATCATCGGGAAAAAACAGCTGATGGGAAAAGTAGGTGTGTGGCCATAAGATGTAGTTTCTTGATGCTTCCTTTCCCGTTCATTCTACCAAGCACACCCCGTAATGGCAAAGTATTATCTGATCATTCTGCAGAAAAGTGTGAAGTGAAGTGAAGTCGCTCAATCGTGTCCAACTATTTGCGACCCCATGGACTGTAGACCATCAGGCGTCTCCATCCAAGGGATTCTCCAGGCAACAATACTGGAGTGGGCTGCCATTTCCTTCTCCAGAGAATCTTCCTGACCCAGGGATCGAACCCCGGTCTCCGACATTGCAGGCAGACGCTTTACCCTCTGAGCCACCAGGGAAGCCCATTCTGCAGAAAGATTCCCTTTAATTCATTCAAGTTTCAAGTAATTAATCTGAACAAAGAGAAGCTACGGTCTGAGAAGTATACAAATTAAATGGATACACGTATAGGGACATTTTGTGAGGGACAGTTATGAGACTTAGATCAGGAGAGACAAATGTGAATAAATCTACATCAAACATTTTTTTAGGCAGTTAGACTGGATTTTTAAGAAAGACTTCCTCATTGTAAAGTCTAGATACTGTTTTTCATGCTGGTTATTAGTCCCAGTTATATGTGGTGAAGGAAATTAAGGTTATAAAGATGTATACACAAAAGTGACTACCTTAAATGGGTGTTTAGTAGTTATCAAATTTTATATATTACTTCTATTTGCCATGGTATTTCCATCATTATTAATGCATTCCTTCATTAATGCATTCAACAAGCCTGCTTTGTGAACAACATGAATTTTATCTGCCTCCTCTGAGCCATCCTAAATGAAAAACTGCAAACTGGATTTTAATATTTGTCCTCTTTTCACTTTTCTTCTTCTGTGTCAATACAGCCAACCCTGAGGGGAGTTTCCTCTCAAAATATAGAATTGTGTTGGATCTTCTTCCCTCCCTCCAAGTACCCAAACAAAACGAAACAAGCAACAAAAAAAAACAAATAAAAACCCACTCCTCTTATCCAGGTAACGACAGCTCAAGAAGGTTGAGTTAGTAGTGTTAAACTAACTAACAAGAGAGTTGCCATATGATCAAGCAATCCCACTCCTGGACATATACCCAGATAAAACTGTAATTTGAAAAGATACATGCAACCCTATGGTCATAGCAGCACTATTCACAATAGCCCGGACATGGAAGCAACCTAAATCTAAACAACCTAAATCGACAGAGGAGTAGATAAAGATGAGGCACATACATACAATAGAATGCTACTCAGTGACAAAAAGGACTGAAATACTAGCCCCTGCAGCAACATGGACGGACCTGGAGGTTATCATACCAAGTCAGCCAGGCAGAGAAAGAGAAATACCATATGATATCACTTATATGCAGGATCTAAAATGTGACATAAATAAGTATATTTATGAAACAAAACAGGTTTACAGATACAGAGAGCAGACTTGTGGTGGCCAAGGGGAGAGTGGTTGAGGAGGGAGGGACTGGGAGCTTGGGGTTAGCAGATGCAAACTATTATATATAGGATGGATAAGCATATATATGGATAAAGTCCTACTGTATAGCACAGGGAACTGGATATAGTACCCTGTGACACCATAATGGAAAAGAATATGAAAAGAATGTGTGTGTGTGTATATTTATGAGACACTTTGCTATACAACAGAAATGAAATACAACAATGTGAATCAATTATACTTCTATAAAATTGTAAAAAATGTTTTTTAAAAAGCTCTGGTTAGTGTGGTGGCCCAGGCCACACAGTTAGTAAATGAAAGAATCAGCACTCACAGAACTGAAACACTGATTCTGAGACTAAATTTAGTATTCTTTCCATAAGCACAGGTTTTTCCTGGACGATGGGTCCATGGTGCCAAGAGTGCGCCTAAGAATTGCTTGTAAACTAAATACAGTTTCTGTCCCACAAATACACTGTGCTCTAGTTTTCAAATGCAAGTGTGATGCTGCTGAAGTTAAATCTTATTGTCCTTGTGTATTTTCTCTGTACACAGACAATGAAAAGGTAGAGAGTTATGAAATATCTATGTTAATAAAAATACGGCATATTCAACAATGGCTGGAATTTTATGCTTCCAAAAAGTTTACTTTAACACTAATCCCTGCAGAGGTCAAGATATTTTACTCTTTTCTTTTCCCCCTAAACTTGCCTCCTGTTTTCCAAACCCTTTCTTCCAGTGGGATAAAGCTGTTTCTTGCCACCTTTGGAGACAAATGGCCAACTGACTTAACACTTTAACAAAGGAATTCACACAACAGACAGTTAACCAATCAGCGAAAATACAGATATACAGCTTTTTTTTTTTCTTTCTGAGTATTTAAGCATATTTGAAATCTCCAGTTTTGATAAGGAGGAGACAGTGGGAAAAGAAAATGAGACCCAAGGGGAGATCAAGTGTTATTCAGCTTGATTTTATGAGAGGTCTGGTGTGGGCTGGCCCCGTTTATCTTTGTGCACTTTGAGATATTCTTGTCCTATGAGATCAGCCCGCAAGTACCTGGTGAGCTTGCCCAGAAGCGGTAAGAGTAGTGATGAGTTGCTTTCCCAGCCTTCTCTCCACCCAGAAAGAAAGGGAGAGGTAAATGAGGTGAGGATGTAGATTCATCTCAGCTCTTCTAGTCCCTGTCTTCCTGGACCAAAAATAAATATAGGTATCACCCACTTTTCAAAAGTTCATTTTATGCCACTTAGCTTTTACAGAAGACCTACACTAGTACTTGGTTTTGCTAACCAGGAGACATCTGAAGAGGATTTTAGAGTTTATAGAAAAAGGTGAAAATCTAAAATATCATCAGTGTTCAGTTTTGCAGAGTGATTATAGAGACAGCAGGCACCCCCAGCTGTGAGAGTGGCGCCACCAAGCTCCTCCCCCAGGAACTACACTCGGCATCTCAGCATCAAGTCGCCACAGCTTTGAACTCTGTGAGCATCTGTGTTTTATCTCTGTTTATTCTGCACACTCTTGGCAAGATGTGTCCTAAGGTGTTTGCTTACTCACTGCAGGCCATTTCGGCTTAGAAAAGATTTCATAGGAATGCTCTACTTTCAGATGGGGCTGGGGGTGGTGCTATACTTCAAAAGCACAGTGAGAAAAACCCTTCCCAAAGGGAAAGTTTGGTTATTACCTCCCAGGATTACGTCTTTCCCCAGATGATTCCCTCTCAAAGATTTAGCTTTCAGGTTTCTCACTGAAGACCTGAAGACCGATTTCCCTGCAGCGACTCGAATGGAACCCCGAGAGGCAGGAGGGCTGTGTGCATTTTTAAAGGACTCCCTTCCACAGGAAACATCTGTGAGCCTAGGTTGATACACCTCTCCCAACCAGTTCTGCTGCATTCAGCAGTGGATGAGTGACATTAGGGCCCCAGCCTTAGGTGTGTATGCCAAGTGTGAGGCTGCGCCAAGTGACTCACCTTACAAATTGAGCTGGCTGAGGCCATTAGCTGTTTCACATGACATGGTGGCTTTTAACCTCCAGCCTAAGAGTTCTTAATGAGCAATAGTCTGTCGAATTTCAGGATTTCAAGCCACAGCTCTTGTTTCTAAGGAGGACACACACTGTGTGTGCAATTAGAGAAAACCAGGCTGAGCTTTCGTCACCAGAAATGTAATGCCTTGAAGCCAAATGATGCAGTATTTTTAGTTTTAATTACTAGCTTGTTCTCCGCTCCATCCCCTGCTCAACGACCTCCCTTGCCTTCCACCCAGAATCTTAATTCCATCTCTTCCTCTCAAGAAATCCAATTGACTACACAGATCTTCATTATTTCCCAAAGCTCTCACTCTTCAGTAAAATAGAGGAGGGGGGGGGCATCAAAACCAATGAATCTATTTTACCTATCTTCTCCTCCAGCAAAAAAATCTTAGCAATTTTCTATGGGCTGGAGAGAGAGGTAGGAGGTATAAAA
>SJYX01012457.1:110615-189253 GCA_006410675.1 Oreotragus oreotragus | reverse complement strand
CACACACACACACACACACACACACACACACACACACACACACACACACACAGTAACCTGGATAAAGGAATCTGGAAGCAATTAGAATTCATCCTTTCCACAGTTCTTAAACTTTTACCCATTTCACCAAAACTTCTCCAGGTAGCATGATTCAACAGTGCTCGGCAAAGCAAGTGCTGATAAATTTCTGCGATCATTACCATCAATATGAGTAACAGTGAGCTGCCTGTATGTTCAGCTCATATTTTGTTCTTTCTTAATGGTCAGATCAGTTCCCCAGCCTTAGAGAGAAGAAATCCATGTTCACAAATGGCTACCTTTTGCTTAGGATAAAAATTAAGTTGACAACTAAATACGGAACCAGAAACTAAGCATGAGGTTGAAGTCTATGTGAAACTTTCATTTTAGTCAGGAGTAAATCCATTTGAATTGGCCACAGCTACAGGAGCCTTCTAAGATGGGGGTCGTGGCTGCATACCCCCTGTAAAAGCCTAAGTATTTCTGCTTCAACATCTGGTACGTATCACCAGTTTCCGACTCTTTCTTGTGTGTGTGTGTTAAGTCGCTTCAGCTGTACCCAGCTCTTTGCAATCCTACGGACTGCAGCCCACCAGGCTCATCTCATGGCATTGTTCAGGCAAGAATACTGGAGTGGGTTGCCATGCCCTCCTCCAGGGGATCTTTCTGACTCAGGGATCAAACCCACGTTTCTTATGTCTCCTGTGTTGGCAAGCAGGTTCTTTACCACTAGGGCCACCTTGGGAAGCCCTTACTCTTCACTACCAGACGCTAAAGTCTGGTCTGAGCCCCTTACCTTAATATCATCCCAAATGCCCATCCCCTTCCCACTTTCCCCCTAAGTGTCTTGTGCTAATTCTTCCTCTAGCTTAGCTGACTTAATATCCCCCTCAACTACCCTTCCCAGATCCGGGTCAGTTCCTTTAAAACATACATGTGATTCTTGCACACACGTCACCTAAACCTGCATGGCTCTTTTAAGAGCTTTCACAACTGCGTCTTCTCCGCAAGTTGTCTGCTTGTAGGAGGTTAAAATCAGAGCAGGGGGATCGGGCTGATGGATGCTCAAGTAGGACAGGGTGATCTAACCTGCTGCTCTGGGTATTTATCAGCCTGGAAACTAAGAAGCCTATTTCTGGACTTACCTTACCTTTGGATCATTTCTCTAATACACAAACTTAGTTTCTTTTACATTGGTCCAACTAATTATTTTACTTCTTCCTCTTTATCCCTCCTCTATCTTCATTAAGAATTTCTCAGACTTCCCTGGTGGCCCAGTGGTTGAGAATCTGCCTTCCAATACAGGGACACGCGTTCAATCCCTGGTTAGGCAACTAAACCTGAGTGTTCCATCTACCAAGGCCTGCGTGACCTAAAGCCAGTGCTCTGCAAGAAGAGAAGCTACTGCAATGCGGAGAAGCCTGTGGACCGCCTCTAGAGAGGAGCCCCTGCTGGCCGCAACTAGAGAAAGCCCACGTGCAGTAACGGAGACCCAGCACAGCCAAAAATAAATACATAAAATAAAATAAAACCCCACATCTTGGTTCAACATTAAAAAAATAACTATTTCTCAGTCAGAAATGATGAAATCCTTCCCAAGTCAACCAAATGTTTTCTGGAAGCTGAGATGAAGTATGAATGGTTGGAAACCTTTATATATAGTGGGGAGATAGGGGTGGCAAACCTCTGAATTCAACTTTCCGTCTGTCTGATATCCCCATTATGTGACACACAGGAAAAGCCAGTAAGACGGAGATTCCCTTCTTTATTTGTCTTAGTTTCTTAGGGCTTATTTTTTGTTTTTTAACTGAAGATTACTTTTTATGTAAGGCCCAGGGAACCCTACCTCTTAATTCATATTTAGAAGCTTATAAAAAAGGCTGAGAAGGCCAATCTTTCAATCCTTTTTGGATGCAGTTGCAGAAAATTTCCAAGCAAAGAAGCTCCTGAGTCCCCATTAGTCAGTCAACATAAGCCCTCAAGAGTAGAAGTCCATGCACCCAGTCATCCCTGGGTATTTGGGGGGTACCAGGATCCCCTGTGGATATCCAAATCCATGGATGCTCAAGTCCTTACATAAAATGGTGCAGTAGCTGCATATAACCTACATTTTAAATCCTCCCCTATACTTTAAATCATCTCTAGATGACTTACAATACCGAACATAATGTAAATGGTATGTAAATAGTTGCAAACACAACATAAGCACTATGTCAATAATTTCCAGGCACAGTAAATTCAGGTTTTGCTTTTTGGAATTTCCTGGATTTTTTTCTCCAAAGATTTCTAATCTGTGGTTGGTTGAGTTTCTGGATTCGGAACCCGTGGATTCAGAGGCCTGACTATAAGGGATGCTGAGAGATAACCCACAACATGCGGGTGGGGGATGCCACCCCCCTGCCTCTGGGCCCAGCCACATCACCGTGGAAGCATCTGGGGCAGTCGTCGGGTCACCCTCCCTCTCAGCACATCCCAGAGGCTCGCTGGGGACAGAGTCCGAATATATCCTACAGTTAGACACACACACCCCCTGGGTAGGAAGCAAGAGAGCTCTGGACCACTCTGATTCACTTTCTGCTAATGGACTCGGATAAGGAAGGGTGATGAGGTCAGTAAGACATATGGCCAAAGCTGCTAACCTACTGGAAGTTCAAGGACCTGTTTCAAGAACGTGGAGCCTTACGCCTGACACCAGACAACACTGTACAACCCTGAAGGGCACTTTCAGTTCAATTCCCAGTCTCAGGTTTCATTATTCCGAGAGTATCCAGGTAAAACCAACAAACCAACCAACAAAGCAAAAGAGCAAACAACTGACGTCTTAATCAAATACCCCCAATACACGGTTACAGGTTGTGTTTACAACTGCGCTCTGATGGTATGCACAGTAAGACACTACTGTTCCATGACCAAAATGCAAACCCACTCAAAAAGCAACCATACGCCACAAACCCTACACCCGCAGCCCAAGTGCTAGAACATCATGTGCAGAATGCATAGTTTGCCATTAAAGTTTTCTTTCAATTCAGATATGACGTCCCACTTTTAAAACAGCTTTGAATGCCCCAGGAGGCCCCATGGGCCCCAGCAAATGGCAGGTGTTGTGGGTGGAATCTAAGAAAGAGGCAGCCATGGCCTCACTCCTGGAGGGATACTGAAGTCCCAGCGGATGGACAAAGCTCCCTTTCACTGAAAACCTCCAGGACGATCCCAGCCTGTCAAGGGTGAAACTGGCAGGTGCCCTGATTCTGCAGGATTTCCATAAAGCCCATCTGGCCGCACCTGGGATGGTCAGTTACAGGCAGAAAGGGGCAGGGACGGGGGCAGGGGATGCATGGGTTTCTAGGGATCGTCTGACTCAGGACAAGTCACTGAACACCTCTGAGCTTCATGTTCTCCTTTATAAAATGAGGGCACCTGCCCAGGTGATTTCCCAGGACCCACCTGCCCTAAAATTCTCAGAGAAAAACGTCATGGATAAAGCGGGGACTTGACTAGGAGCTTCGATGTTGGTGTAGACTTGGATTTGAGGGGGCAGAGAAGAAGAAAGGAGCAGTCAGGCACGAGGAGGGAGGTGTGTGTTAGGGCGTAAGGGAGAAGAGCCACGTGGGGCAGGGCGGGTCTGACCACTGACGGGTCTGAGAGCAGCACAGACATCTGACTCAGTCAACAGCCAGGGAGACACAGGAGGCTCTTAGAGGGACTAAAACGATAGAAGGATTACTCTAATATGATTAAACTGGTGTTGGGTAGAGTGGCGATCAGAATGGGGATGGATCACAAGGAGAGAAGTGGGGAGGCAGGGTTGGGGGGAGTCCATCCAGGACCTGAAGGGGAGGTGGTGGCCAAGACTCCATTACGGATAGTGGGAATGAGAGTAAAGAGTCAAAGGACTTCCCTGGTGGTCCAGTGGTTAAGGATCTGCCTTGCAAAGCAAAGGATGCAGGTTTGATCCCTGAGCGGGGAACTAAGATCCCAAATGTCATGGGGCAACTAAGCCCGGATGCCGTAGCTACTAAGCCTGCATGCAGCGAGGGAGATCCTGTGAGCTGCAACAAAGACCTCACACAGCCAAATGAACACATTCAGTTCAGTTCAGTTCAGTCGCTCAGTCGTGTCCGACTCTTTGCGACCCCATGAATCGCAGCACGCCAGGCCTCCCTGNGGAATTCCATCACCTCCACTAGCTTTGTTCTTAGTGATGCTTTCTAAGGCCCACTTGACTTCACATTCCAAGATGTCTGGCTCTAGATTAGTGATCACATCCTCATGATTATCTGGGTCATGAAGATCTTTTCTGTACAGTTCTTCTGTGTATTCTTGCCACCTCTTCTTAATATCTTCTGCTTCTGTTAGGTCCATACCATTTCTATCCTTTATCGAGCCCACCTTTGCATGAAATGTTCCCTTGGTATCTCCAATTCTCTTGAAGAGATCTCTAGTCTTTCCCATTCTGTTGTTTTCCTCTATCTCTTTGCATTGATTGCTGAAGAAGGCTTTCTTATCTCTTCTTGCTATTCTTTGGAACTCTGCATTCAGATGCTTATATCTTTTCTTTTCTCCTTTGCTTTAAATGAAGAGTCATTACTGATAAAAGAGGGCATGGTTTGTTGAAGGCACATTTTTGTGGTACCAACTGAAGGTATCTCCTGCAAATTCTCTTACAGGAAGAGGTGCTGAGTCAGATTTTGAAGAATGACAAAATACTTATTGGTTGGGTAGACAAGCTATTGAACAGCATGTACATAGATAAGAAAAAGTGATGTAAGAGAGTACTAATGTAGGGGACTTCCCTGGTGGTCCAGTGGTTAAGAATCTGTCTTCCAGTGCAGAGGATGCAGGTTTGATCCCTGGCCTGGGAACTAAGATCTCACACGCCCCAGGGCAACTAAGCCTGCAGGCCACAACTAGGTAACCCTTGTACTGCAATGAAGATCCTGCGTACCACAACTAAGACCCAACACAGCCACAGTAAATATTTAAAGAACAGATGATGTGATACCTATCAAAGAGTTATAAAAAAGAGAATACTGCCCCACCGCAAAGTGCACGGAGCCCCACGGCCCTCTTTGTGAGGGCATCATGTGCATATCCGAGAGTGCAGGTCGCCGGGAACCCCAACTGCCGCCCCCTCTTGCCCGCCTGGCTCCCCTGGGATGATCTCAGGCGCCCCGGGCTGGAGTAGGGGGAGGAAGGAGTTCCGACACGTAACCGGCCTCCCAGCCGCTCTGGACTCCGCGTGGCCGGGGACCCGGGAACCGCTGCCCCAGCCCTGGGCCAACGGCAGGAGGGGCAACGTGCCCGGACTGGTGCAGTCGCTCTGCTGATCACTGTGGAAACCCAGGCGCGGGAGGATGTGGAGCCCTGGGCGCGGGGAGCCGGAGGGGTGGGCAGGGGAGGCTTCGAGGCCCTGAGCTACCCGGGAGTTTTCTCAGGAGGCAAAAGTCCACTGCAAGCTGGCGGCGGGGAGCGGAGAGAGGGGACCGCTTCGGGGAACTTGGAAGCGGAGAGGAAAGGCAGGGATGGATACTCCGGAGCAGAGGCGAGGAGGCTGGGGGAGGGGATGTCGTGGGAGGAGGAGGAGGTGAAGACAAAAGCTGAAAGTGAGAAGGGCCCGGACCACACCCACCGCACCCAGTCAGCAGGCAGCATTGGGGAAGTGGGGTAACCAGCGCAAGGGGGCCTCCGAGCGTGAGGCCCTGATGCCTACCTTCCCCTGGGAGGAGATTCAAAAGCACAACCTGCGACAAGTGGCTGCTCATCGATCGCAAGGTCTACAACATCACCAAATGGTCCAGCCGGCTCCCGGGGGGCCAGTGGGTCATTGGGCACTACGCCGGGAAAGATGCTACGGACGCCTTCCTGGCCTTCCACCGCAGCCTCGGTTTTGTGCGCAAGTTCATGAAGCCCCTGTTGATTGGCAAGCTGGCCCCTGAGGAGCCCAGCCAGGACTGCGGCAAGAAGTCCCAGATCATCGAGGACTTCCAGGCCCTGAGGAAGACCGCTGAGGTCACGAACCTGTTCAAGAGTAACCAGCTCTTCTTCCTTCTCCACCTGGCCCACATCATCGCCATGGGGAGCATCTCCTGGTTCACTATCTTTTATTTTGGCAACGGCTGAATTCCAACCATTATTACGGCCGTCATCCTTGCTACCTCTCAGGCCCAGACTGATGGCTGCAACATGATTACGGCCACCTCTCTGTTTACAGGAAGTCCATGTGGAACCATATCGTACAGAAGTTCATCATCGGTCACTTAAAGGGTGGCTCTGCCAACTGGTGGAACCATCGCAACTTGCAGCACGACGCCAAACCCAACGTCTTCCAGAAGGATCTGGATGTGAACATGCTGCATGAGTTTGTCCTGGGCAAGTGGCAGCCCACTGGGTATGGCAAGAAGAAGCTGAAATACCTGCCTTACAACCACCAGCATGAGTACTTCCTTCTGATTTAGCCTCCGCTGCTCATCCCTTTGTACTTCCAGTACCATATGATCATGACCATTATCATTCACAAGGACTGGGTGGACCTGGCCTGGGTCACCAGCTACTATATCCGTTTCTTCATCAGCTACATCCCTTTCTATGTTGTACTAAGCCATCCTTTTCCTCAACTTCATCAGCTTCCTGGAGAGCCACTGGTTTGTGTAGATCACACAGATGAATCACATCATCGTGGAGATCGACCGAGAGCCCTACCATGACTGGTTCAGCAGCCAGCTGGCAGCCACCTGCAACGTGGAGCAGTCCTTCTTCAACGACTGGTTCAGTGGGCACCTCCACTTCCAGATCGAGCACCACCTTTTCCCCACCATACCCTGGCACAATCTGCCCAAGGTCGGCCCTCTGGTGAGGTCCCTGTGCGCCAAGCATGGCATTGAGTACCTGGAGAAGCCACTGCTCTGGGCCCTGCAAGATATCATGGGGTCCCTGAGGAAGTCTGGGCAGCTGTGGCTGGATGCCTACCTCCACAAATGAAGCTGCAGCCCTCTGGGCGCTCACAGAGACAGTGCGGGAGGAGCAGGTTGGGGTGGAGGCCGAAGGGGAGGGTGGGGTTTTGTTCAGAGAGGCGTCAGAAGGCTGTGGTGTGCGGCTTGGTCTTTCCTCTCTTGCTGTCTGGTTTCAAGGCTTTCACACCTCCCTCTGACACCCTCCCTCCTGGGTCCCGGCCAGTCAGCTCCACCTCCACCCCTCTGTCCTTAAGCATCTGCCAGACCAGATGTGCACAGGTGCAGCCTATGAGCCCCCTGCAGCCTGGCCTCCAGGCCACACACCACCCTCTTTTTCTCCCTCACCTGCTCTTGACATCTGCAGGGCTGGGGCTGAGCCTGGGGCTGGGGCTGGGGCCACCAGGCAGGTAGGACAGCTCCATGATCCTGCAGGCCGGCCCCACCCCCGCGGATGGCTGCCCACCCTCTGACCCCCTGTGAGGTGATGTGCTTGATTCCTCGGGACTTCTTCCCACCACCGGGTTGGTACTGGGGGCACCTCTGCAGGCCCCACTTTCTCTTCAGATGTCCAGGGCTCTGGCCCTGATGCCAGGCTCCCTTCGGCTGTGTTGCAGTCAGCTCAGGCCTCCGAGCCCAGGGAAACGTCCTGGCCACACCAGAGCCCTCTAACCCAGGGCTCCAGTGGTTCCATCCCACCACTTCACAAGTCCAGAGCCTGTGACCTTGGGTCCACAGGGTTAGGGCCACAGATGAGCTCAGCGGAAGCAATAGCCAGGCCAGGGCTGAGCCAGCCTGTAGGCTCAGATGTTTGTTCTGGTTGGGAGACTCAAGATTCTGGAGCAATTGGACTCTCCCCTAGAGTGCTCTGCTACTGCCAGGCAGTGCCAGCCAGTCCCTGGCAACTTGGCTGGTGTGGACTTAGGCCCTACAGGCTGCAAGTGGGCACTGGAGCCCAGAAGCTCATCACAGCGTCTCCCCACGTTGGGGCTGCCCGCATGGACATGCTCTTTCCCGGTCTATCACGCTCTTGTGTCTTTTATTCGTTTTTTAACCTTTTGCTACAGGATGCGTTCTGCTGGGGGTGGCAGTGGGACTGGGCCTTGGGATGGCCTGTTCCCACCCTCACCCCCTCTGCAGCCTCCCCAGGCCCCACAGTGGGCTGAGCTGGGCTCAGTCACTGAGACCTCCATGGCCTGACTGTCAGACAGAAGGAAGGAGTTCCAGAGGAGGGTGACCCCGAGAAGCCGGGGACTTGGTGGTGGTGGGGTGCCCAATGGGACAAGGAGGGGTTGGGGCTGAAGGCCAGACAGCTGAGGGGACAGGAAAGTGAGAGGGTGGGAACCTGGTGGCCACTGGGAGGATCCAGAGCTGCTGCATCTGGAAATTAACCCACTAACCCGTAGATAGCTCCAGGGGAGGGCAGGGCAGGAGGGACCAGCTCTGGCTGGTGATGGACCTGAGGGATGCCATGGCAACGAGGGATCCAACCGCCTGAAGCCCTCCCGCTGAGAACACACTGGCCCAAGCAGCCACTGCCCCTCCCCTGAGGCAGAATGGATCCACAGGGAGCTGACCTTAATTTTTATCATGTTGCTTTCCCACCTCTACACTTTTGGAAATAAATGAAGTGATTTTATTCTCAAAAAAGAATACTAATGTCATTGGTATTCCTGGATTATGGGGTGAAGGCGATGTGCTCAGTGTCCTGGTCATGGGGGCCCACTGAACCCTGATGGAGGAAGGTATTGAATTCTTTTAAGCAGAGGAGTTATCTTATATCTTTAGGAAATGGGCTGCTCTTTGTATCTCTTCTGGTGCCTTGGACAGCCCCTTTCAATAATTTATCATGCAGATTGTTTTGGCTTGGAGTTTTAATTGAAAATATGGCTAGTCACATATTGTATCACTTATTTTTAATATTTATTTTTATTTTATTTATAAGGATGTGCCGGGTTTTAGTTACAACATGCACCAGTGAAAAGATCCACGCAGGATCCTGTCTCTTATACACATCTAGATGTGTATAAGAGACAGCGCATGAGGTGGCCAAAGTACTGGAGTTTCAGCTTTAGCATCATTCCTTCCAAAGAAATCCCAGGGTTGATCTCCTTCAGAATGGACTGGTTGGATCTCCTTGCAGTCCAAGGGACTCTCAAGAGTCTTCTCCAACACCACAGTTCAAAAGCATCGATTCTTCGGCGCTCAGCCTTCTTCACAGTCCAACTCTCACATCCATACATGACCACAGGAAAAACCATACTCTTACTTTTAAAAAGAGTAAAGAGTCAAATTTAACAGCAAGGTTCATGTTGGCAAGAATAAGAATGTACGTGTTCTTTGCCGTGTGCAGAAGTGTGGGTTACTCCCTGGTCCACTGGTTCCCAGCCCCTCCCGTTCATTCCCAGACCTCTTTTTCCCTCTGCCCTCACATGGCTCTGGAAGTCTGGCAGAGACATCGATCTCTGCTTAAAATTTGAGTGTAAATCATTCCAGTTTCCCTTGTCCTCCCTACTTTTTAAAAACTGAATTTATTTACATCTGAATTTAGTAGAGGGTATTTTAAACATACCACCTGTTTAAGCGGGAGGAGGATGGTAGGTGTATACCTTGAATATTTTTGAAGCTCTGACAATATATCCTGGGGATGAAGATGCCAAACAATAACAGGAAATACGCCCAAAACTACTTTGAGAAGAAGAAACCTTTTCATTTTTGTATTTCCTTCCCTGGTTCCCCCAACTTTATACTTTCTGCTACGTGTTTCATTTAACTTTTTTCAAGCAGATCTGACAAAGAATAAGGAAAGTTAGTGTGCTAAGTCACTTCAGTCGTGTCTGACTCTCGGCAACCCTATGACTGGTAAGCCCACGAGGCTCCTCTGTCCATGGGATTCTCCAGGCAAGAATACTGGAGTGGGTTGCCATGCCCTCCTCCAGGGGATCTTCCCAACCCAGGGATGGAACCTGTGTCTCTTACGCCTCCTGCTTTGGCAGGCAGGTTCTTTACCTGGGAAGCCCAAGGAAAGTGAGGTGGTAACACAATTAAAGGATTTTAATGACAAGTAGAATTCATAACATGATTAAGCATTTCCACCAAGGCTGTTCGTGGGCTTATGCTCTCTAATGGACTTTTCAAAAAGTCAGAAAAATCATTCTCAGTTTTCGTGCCAAACCTTGTCTACGACAGAAGTGGTACCACATCGTTTCACAAGATAGTTGATATCACACTTATTCCACCAAGCTTTTAAATCTCAGCTAGAGATGGGAGTTAAAACATTTTTTTTTAACCTTTTGTATAAAAAATTAATTTTTATTGGAGTACAGTTGCTTTGCAATGCTGTGTTAGTTTCTCCTATACAGCAAAGAGAGTCAGCTGTACATATATCTCCTCTTTTTTGGATATCCTTCCCAACTTTATACTGAGAGAGCACTGGGTGGGCTTCCCTGGTAGCTCAGCTGGTGAAGAATCTGCCTGCAAGGCAGGAGACCCCGGTTTGATTCCTGGGTTGGCAAGATCCCCTGGAGAAGGGATAGGCTACCTACTCCAGTATTCTTGGGCTTCCTAGCTGGCTCAGAAGGTAAAGAATCCGCCTACAGAGTGGGAGACCTGGGTTTGATCCCTGGGTTGGGAAGATCCCCTGGACGAGGGCATGGCAACCATCCCAGTATTCTTGCCTGGAGAATCCCAGGGACAGAGGAGCCTGCTGGGCTACAGTCCACGAGGTTGCAAAGAATCGGACACGACTGAGCAACTAACTACAGCACAGCACAGAGCGTTGAGTAGAGTTTTCTGTGCTACACAGTAGAATTTCTAAGAAAATAGTCTCTAAAAAACCAGTCAGGCTTTTGCAAATTCATGACTGAAGAATATCTTGGTGGTCCCAGGTGAAAAACGTGCTTTATTTACCAGCAACTTGGAAATTAGGTGACTCCTCTGAACAAATGAAAAAATCTCCTCTTTAGAAAAAAATCTTCCTATCCTTTATAGAGACAACGCTGAGGCCCTGTCTGGTTTGCAACACTCAGAAATCTTCACGGGGCTTTGGAAAACGATGACTTCTACCTATTTGTTCTGTCTTCTCATCTGACGGGGTGGGGGGCGGCCCATCTCCCCATCTGTCTCCTTCGCTCCCTCACCCACTGGGCCCCTCGTTGCCACGGTCCTTCCCACAGGGTCTGAAGGAACAAGATTCCTCTGACGTCTGACACTGGACCTCCACAAGCAGCCAATTTGTTTTCCTTTCGAGGGCCCCTGCCCCTTTGCTCTCCCTTTCGAATGCAGGAGATTCTTCCTGTGCACCCAGCAAGAGTAATGCGTCAGACTACGATTAAGTTTTCTTTTATTTAAACAAATAGACGAGAGATAGATTGCTTTCCTTCATTTGGCTAAGTAAAGGTAATCCAAGGCCCAGGGAAAGCAGAGTGGGAGAGAGGGCGGCTGGGGGTCTGCTGTCCTGGGCTAGTCCAGCTCTTGGGGGTTCATCTGAAGGAATTCTGGGTGACTTGCTCCCGATTTTACTAAGGGGCCAGAGGTTGGCCACAGCAGTCTCTCACGGTATCTGCATCCTGACAGCTGAGTCTCTGCAGCACACAGCCCTTTTGGCCTGTGTTTGGGGGTAAGGGAAGGGGGTGAAAAGAGAGGGAGGCCCTGCCCTCCAGATGGGCAGGGAAGTCAGTACTTAAATATCATGTCTGTGGAATGGGCTGCTTTTGATGGAAGTTAGGGGACTTCTCCGGTGGTCCAGTGGCTAAGACTCCACGCTCCTGATGCAGGGGCCAGGGTTTCACCACTGGTTGGGCAACTAGCTCCCACAACTAAGACCCAGTGCAGACAAGTAAATAAATAAAAAATAATAAAGAAATTTGGTAGGTGGGGAGAAAAATCCATCAAAACTCTTTAAAAAATCCACTGAAACCCTTAAAAAAATTCATTGAAACCCTTAAAACTTCCTACCAAATCCATCCATATGTTTTGTTTCTACACTGCTAAGAAACAAAACATAAAACCCGGGGACGTTGTATATTGAGGGGAGCAGTGCAGAGAATGGAGAACTTTTGAAACTGAGGGAACAGGATGCAGCTGGAGAAGAATCAGGGTGAGACCCTGGCTGGCAGACACCTCCATCCTTGTTCCCAAAAGCAGGATGAGGTTAGTCTTGGAGGACTTCTTATCCAAAGATTGCTTTCTGTTGCCTATACCTTTTGGGGGTAAAGCGCTATTGGAGTGACATTGCTTATTTTTAATTTTACTCCCAGTGGAAGTATCTTTGGAGAGCTGAGCAATTTCAGGTGACTGCTTCTGAGGCTCTGGATGGTGGAAGGGCAGAGGAAAAGCAGGAAGGTCCCAGTCTGACCAGACACTCTGCGGGCAGCCATCTGCTAGGCCTATGTGCCCACCCTTGCTTTGTGTGCTGGCCTCAGACGACAGCTTGTCTTGGGGGCCTCCCTTTGTGCGAGCGACCTTCAGAAGATCATGTGTCACTGGTCAAAAGAGGCCACGATTTGTGACTGCTGAAGCCCTTGAAGCCCCAGAGGGTACCCCCTCCTTCCCATCTAGGCCCCCCAGACTGTGATCAAACACAACCCAACAGTTCTAAACTGAGCTCAAAGGAAATAAATAACCTCTTCTTCAGGAAACATTAGGAATTTCTTCATATTGGGAAAAAATAGAATGCCTCATAAATGTATAGTTATTGTATTTATAAAGATATGCTATGCCCTGATTACATCAAATAAAAGCAAAGTTTATGGTTGACCTGACCCTTCTGCTTTTCTGGTATCTTTGCCTTCATGCCAGTTTTTAAGATATGAAACATATATTCATGCTAAAATACTAAAAATGTTTCCACTAAGAAAAATGGCTACTCAGGCACCATGGGGCCAGGGTATATAACTTTGGTGGCTTTCACATAGATCCTTGCATGTATTCCGTTCCTGATCTGTTTTTCTCATAGATCTGAGTGAAAATTTGATTTTTGTATAGTTTTTTTTTTTTTTTTTTGAGGCAGAAGCCCAGCTGCAGGAGCAACTCGTAAACCTCACCACAGACATAGTCCTCATGGCAACAGGAGCTGTTTTCTTTGGCTTCTGAGCTCTGGTAACTGTCAAGGGGCGGGGGGACCAATCAGAGAAATCTGGAAAGACACAAGTCTGTCAGAACACGTGAAAGGACTTGACACAGAGGCCACGTTCATGTTGCACAATTTGCATGAACACTTCTGGACAAATTCTGTTTTCACATGCAATTCACAGGCCCGCAGCGGCAGTGCTAATTGGTGAGGTTGCCACTCAAGTGTGGTTCTGAACAGCGGCTCTCGCTACATGGATGAATAATACAGAGTTTTGAGCAACGTGGTAATTATTTTACAGTTATTTTGCATCACCAGCATTCCATTTTCTCTTTGTCCCATCACCCCCACCACAGTGGTGGAAGTGAATCAGAAAATCCACACCCATCCCCCACCCCTACCCCCACCAAAAGTGAGATTCATGTTATTTGAAATACGTTTAAGAATAGGAAGAGACATGGCAAGGAACAGCCATCATTTCATTAATATGGATGGATTATTCATGTCACTAGAGTGACAGTGAATCTGATTTTGCCCTTAAGTGCCAATAGGATGCCAAATGCAGCCGTGAAAGAAACACAAGAAACTCTGGATGGTAGCATGCTTTGGAATTCATCTGCAAGAATCCCAGTTCTCCTAGTTAAGGCACCTCAGGGCCCACGTGGTATGTGTTATTGCTAAGCGGAAACGAAGAGACAGTTAAGATTCCCTGGGTGCCCCCCATATCAGAAAGAGAAGGGAAAGTGACAATTCTCTAGCCCCTTCCTAGGTGGCATTAGAAGCTTGAGAAACTTAACCTGAGCCGGCCGCTCTCCTGTGGGCCACTCTCCGTCTCCAGTGAAATCGATGGATTCGGAGGGAAGGAGAGGCCGTCCGGGTGGAGGGCCAGTGGGTTCTGCTTGGGCAGACCGTCCAGCATCTGCTGCATCTGCACTAAATACAAGTCAGTCTGCCTCTAGAAATAGCCTTTGGTGCGGCTGTGGGTTTTCTCCCCCTTTGTTCCTTGGAGATACTAAGCCTTAAATCCTCTTTGACTGTGAGTTACCAATGTCTAAACCATATCACATCACGTGGTGAAATCTGACACCCTGGGTTCCCTCCTCCATTGTTCACTCCGTCTGACCTCAGTGCAGACCTACGCTGGGAGGCCGAGAAAAACAGACATTTAAAGAAGGAGATAGGTTCTCTTTAGGCTCCATTCACTTCTTTTTCTGCTTCACCTAAAAATGGTCTGAGACTAGTGTATTTGGAATTTCAAAAGTCAGAGATACATTTTCATCCCAGCATTTCTCATAGAAAAAGCTCATCATTACCCCAGTCATTTTTTTTTAATGGAAGTGAGAGGAAAAGAAGCATTTTTGTTTTGTTTTCACATTTCTGAGTTCAGCCTTCAACTTTTCACTTGAAAGTGATTATCCTTTTACGCGCAGTAGGGGTGGAAGTGTCTTCTGGCTGGGACAGCCAGCAGTTGTCTCCTGTGATCCAGTCACTCCTTTCGCCATATTAAAGACTTTTAGACCTGAAAACCAGCCTGAGTCTTCAGGCTTTCACTCTGGATCTGGCAAGCAGTGTAGGCAAAGGACAAGTCTTAAGTGGGGTGGGGTGACCTCAGAGGAGGCAACCCAGAGACTGGGGGTTCCCTAGTGGCTCAGATGGTAAAGAAACTGCCCACAATGCAGGAGACCCAGATTTGATCCCTGGGTTGGGAAGATTCCCTGGAGAAGAGAATGGCAACCCACTCCAGTATCCTTGGCCTGGAGAATCCCATGGACAGCGGAGGCTGGTGGGCTACAGTCCATGGGGTGGGCAAAGAGTTGGACACGACTGAAATGTCAGCACCCACGCAGGACCAAGTAGGCCCAGAGTGGTGGCTACTCCTCTGCCCACAAGTGGCATCCACCCTGGACCTAGCTATGCTCTCTCTGTGCTCATGGCCCCACCTCTGAAAACGGGGTGAGTGATGACCGCCCACCCCCATCCTCTTCTGGGGAGCAATGAGGTGATGGCTGGGGAAGGTGACCATGGGGCACTGGAGCTTTGGAAGCCAGTGTTTCCCTCTCATGGCTTCATTCAGAGCAAGACTTGGCACAAACACCTTCTGTGTTTTTCTAAATGATAGTTAAGAAAAAATCTTTACCACACAGCACTGCAAATATTTCTTCTAAGATAGCATGTGTACAGATAAGACGTAGCAGGACCACTCAAATAAACCCAGGGCCGGCACTGAAATAACTTTAGTTTGATTCTGGAAGAAAAAAGGCTAGGAGCAGGCAATAATTTCAAAGGAAAAAAATGAGCCCCTACATTTATAACCATAGTTCTTCCGGCTGCTAATGCTTATGGTCATCAGCGGCTTCCTTGCGGTGACACTGGGAAGAGCTAAGAGGAAGAGAGAAAAGGGGGCAGAAAAGGTTTTGCAGGCTGGGGTGATTTTTTTTGGACCTATCTGCCAGGTCAAGATAATAGGATACAATACAAACCTGAGGAATTTATTCTTCCTGTCTTTGAAAAGACTTACTGCAGTCTTGAATCTTATTCGGGAAAGGGCTCAACTAATAAAAAACAGATTTATAGAAGGAGTGGGTGCCACATGACTCAATTTCTATTTTCCTTCCTTCCTTCCCTCTTTTCTTCATCTTTTATTTCCTTCTGTATTAATCATCTTCATTTCCTTCTTTTATTAATTGTAGTAAAATGTATACAACATTTATCATTTAAAAATGTGGGCTTGCCTGGTGGCTCAGACAGGAAAGAATTCACCTGCAATGCAGGTGACCCAGGTTCGATCCCTGGGTTGGAAAGATCCCCTGGAGAAGGGAATGGCAACCCATTTCAGTAATCTTGCCTGGAGAATCCCATGGACAGAGAAGGGAGGGCTACAGTCCATGGGGTTGCAAAGAGTTGGACTCAACAGAGTGACTAATCGTTTCACTTTTAAAAATGTACAACTTGGGCTTCCCTGGTGGTCCAGTGGTGAAGATTCTGCCCTTCCAATGGGGGTGCCCTTCCAATGGAGGTGAGTTCAATCCCTGGTCAGGGAACTAAGATCCCTGATGCCTCACGGCCAAAAAAAACCAAAAAATAAAAAATAAAAAAAGGACAAGGCAGTGGCCTTAATTACAGTCACAACACTGTGTACTCGTCACACTATTTCCAGAATTTGTTCATCATCCCAGGGAGAATCGCTCTACCCATTGAACAGCCTTCTTTTCTTTGTCCTTTTCTGCTTATTCTGTCTTTTTTGCTACAAACATTTAAACTGTTGTTACGGGTATTGATACAAATTTGGAAAGGAATGTGACAAAGGCAACACAGGAAAAGTCCTGAACAACAAGTTGATGAGCGTTTGAAGCTGGTAGGAGAACTTTTATAAACAGGACTTTATAACCCAGGGTCTAAAACTTATTGTGAAAATAAGTTACGATTTGATAAAATGACTAAAGGGAAAAATCTGTATTAGGGCAGTTGAGGCCCGTTAGGCTACCGACCTACACAAGTCCCTGAGCCCAGGTCAGAATGAGCAGGCTTGCATGGCTCCTTGAGTCAAACAGATATGAAATCATCAAATNAAAAAAAAAAATCCACAAAACATTAAGATGAGCAAAACCAAAGATCAATAGCTGCAGGGAGAAATAAAGAAAGCTAATTCTAAGTATAGATGAAAACAGCTTCTTTAACATTAGACTATAAAGAGACAAAAGCAATTCCTATACTCGGGACATTCTACAAATAGGCTAAATTAATGGTCTACCATTAAGCTGTATGTATTTTTTAAAGGTTTAATTCTCTAATTCACAAACATTTCATTAAGGCATGAATTCAAACATTTCCTTTCTTCTGTTCTCTAATTATATCAATACACTTTTCTACAAAACTAGAAAATGACCTCAGTCTTTTCCATTTCTTTCATATTTTCTTATTTTTATTAATGCCTAGTCCTGAGTGTGACTAATATCAGTCTCATTACTTTTTAGTTCAGATAAAGTAGCCTCATTATTTTACAGTTACCCGATGTTTAGAACTGGCCACACAGCAAGAGACAAACTGCAAATCAACTATTTGCACTCTAACTTACAATTATCCTTTTCCTTTCCTCTCATTCAAGGATAGTAATGCTATTAAAATAATAAAAACTGTGGTAAATTCAACATCCATACCAAATAGTCTCTCTTCCAAATGAAAGCAATGTGGTATATACAAAATATCTATATTTCATTTTGTTTTCCTAACAAATGATTTAGAAGAGACAGAGGTCATAATTTATGGGTTGCTACTACAGGAAGAATAACTGAGTTATAGAAACAAATTCTGGGTCTATTAAAGAAATTAAATTTTAACCATTCAAATTTCTTTGGGCTACTCAAATTTCACTGTAGACTTGTTTAAAGCATCTTTATATATAATACTTTACACAAGTGCCAGAAACTATGAGTAAAAGTTTTTTTAGAAGTCCTAGAAAAGACAGATTGAAATAAGTATTTCTTGGCTGGCCTATAATTATGTATCGCACACAGGGCTACAGGATTTAAGTTTTCAAGCCCTTTCATACAATATTGGAAGACACTTTCAGGATAGAGTCCAACCCTCCCCAACTTTCACAACCTATAGGTTTCTATCACGGCATCTATCATACTTAAATAGTGAGAAGACTCGTTGTGCTTTGAATTCTTGACCCCTAGCACTGTACCAGACACATAGGAGATGCACAATAAAGGTTGAACATAAGAGTAAATCAACACTGGATGCCTGGGTTCCTTCCATGAAGCCTCTCCTAAGTGACAGTCCAATCTTTCATTTGAACAATTCACAAATGGGCTTTTTTACTCCCCAAATTGGTCCACCTAGTCTTTAGTCTTTTCTGACTGCATAGATTAAACTACACTATCATATATATATGTGTGTGTGTATATACATACATATAATATAGTTATATACATATAATACATATAATGTATCATGTGTGTATATGTGTGTGTGTGTGTGTGTGTGTATATAAATAATTCTAGAGATGTAAACTCATAGAAACAAAACTTTTCTATACTTATAATGACCCAAATTTCCAGATCAAATATAGAAATCCATGGTCAGAGAACATTACTCCCTAGTTAATGCACATGCATTCAACTCCCACAAACTCCATTTCAAGTCGTGTCTGACTCTGCAGCCCCATGGACTGTAGCCCACCGGGCTCCTCTGTCCATGGGATTCTCCAGGTAAGAATACTGGAGTGGGTTGCCATGTCCTCCTCCAGGGGATCTTCCCGACCCAGTCTCTTGCACTGGCAGGCAGGTTCTTTACCACTAGAGCCACCTGGTAAGCAATCAACCAGGTGGCAATCAATCCAAGAAGTTTTTACCTTTCCATACTATTAAAGTCTACATCTGTCAACATATTACATGGCTCATTCACTTCAGTGGAAACTGTGAGTACCTCTGTGAGCTTTAATATAGTCACTCTAGGTGTACAAGGGCTCCAAATATTCAGTGGACACTGGAAAAGTCACATGAAGCTGCTATTTCAGGTAAGCTGCACGACCGAACTGTCTCTCACGTCTTCATTGAGATTTTCACAATTCACAATGCAAGCGCTCATATTTGACTGCACTAATTATTTAAAAGCCTCTTCACTGGCTGCTGCCCCAGCCATTCTCTCTACATGGCTTGCAAAGACCATGTAACTGCCCTCCCTCAAACCTGGCGGTTTCTTGTCCTGCAGCCCATATACCTCAGCAGGGCAGGCCAACGTCCGTTATCACCTTACTTGTGCAGCTCATCTCCAGCTTCCTTCCTTTGCCCTACCATTCTGGCTTACTTATTTAAATACTCTGAATTTTGGTGTTTCAAGCCTCTTTGCCTTTGTACACTCTGCGATCTTTGCTTGACACCCCTGCATCTCCTTCCAGCAAACGTATCCTTCAAAGCTCTCTTGTTTTTGAAAGTAATGTATCTTCACCATGGTAAAGACCCTGATGCTGCGAAAGACTGAGGGCAAGAGGAGAACGGGGCAACAGAGGATGAGATGCTTGGATGGTATCACTGACTCAGTGGACAGGAGTTTGAACAAACTCTGGGAGACACTCAGGGAAGCCTGGTTCTCTAATACTTTGACCACCTGATGCAAAAAGCTGACTTATTGGAAAAGACCCTGATGCTGGGAAAGATTGAAGGTAGGAGGAGAGGGAGGCAAAGAGGATGAGATGCTTGGATGGTATCACTGACTCAGTGGACAGGAGTTTGAACAAACTCTGGGAGACACTCAGGGAAGCCTGGTGTGCTGCAGTCCATAGGGCTGCAAACAGTCAGATGTGCTGTAGTGACTAAACAACAATGGTAAATAAAATCAGAAAATAAGAGATAGTTAAAAACACCCAACATTGCATGCTCCTGTCCTAGGCAGATTTATTCATATCCTCATTTGTGTACACAGCTCCACTACAGTCATCTCATGTGGTTTAAGGTAACTGTTAAGATTCAGGTCTTCACTGTCAACCTAACAGGGTGGTACCAATTGTTTATCCCTAAGGCAGAGCATAAAACCTGGAACTTAGCAGACACTTAATAAACTGAAGGACTGAAAAGAACAGAATTAAGGCAATGTAATCAAGTGCTGACCTGAATCTCCTAGTACTGGTATTAGTAATTCCTGAAACACAGTCAGAGTAATCCTCTTAATAGATGCTGACAGACAGACAGATTACAAAAATATTATGTGACTCTTCTTGTCCTGCTCCCTCCCTGTGCATTATTTTACACCCCCAACCCCTGCTTTCTTCTTTTCAATGTCTGAGAAAAAAGTCAGTGAGTAAAGTTCTTCAGTATATTACAGTCCCCTGATATGAGGAAAGATTGGTCTATATGACTAATAGAATATGGCAGAAATGATGATTGCCCTTATAAAAGACAGTGACTAATAGAATATGGCAGAAATGATGATTGCCCTTATAAAAGACAGTGTGGCTTCCACCTTGGTGGAGGGTGTTCTCTCCACTACCAAGCCTCCCCCATCCCTGTTTCTTTCTCTCCTCACTCACTGAAAAAACCAGCTGCCATGTTAAGTATGGAAAGCCTGAGTGGTGAAGAACTGAGGCCTCTGGCCGACACTCAGTGAGGAAATGAGGCCTGTGAACAACTATGTGGATGGCCTTGGAAGTGGATCTTCCCAGCCCAGTCAAACCACATGATGATTTTCCTGGCTAAGAGCTTGGTAGCAACCTCACGAGAAACCCTGAGCCAGACCTAACAGCCTAAGCCACTCCTGTACTCCCAGCTCTCAGAAAAGGTGTGAAGTAACAACTATTGTTTAAGCAGTATTCCTGCCTGGAAAATCCCATGGACAGAAGAACCTGGAGTGCTACAGTCCATGGGGCTGCAAAGGGTCAGACACAACTGAGCCAAACTTGGGGTACCTTTGTTACATAGAAATAGGTAACATATAGGTGGTGTTATTATTCTCTAGTCACATTTATACTGTTTGCAAAGTAAAGTGAAGCACTGTCTTTCTAAAGGACTGTCTAGAACCAAGAGATCATGTGGTACAATCCGCCATGATATTCTGTAAGGAATAACTCTTCCATTTCCATATTAAGACCCAAGTCCAACTTCTCCCTACCAACAGTGATTAACCAAAACCACATGAAACTGGTCACCTTCTTTCCTACAATCACTGCCATTCTGGTCCAGTAGTCAGACCTTTTTTCAGAGCAGTTATTTCAGTTTCCTTCTCTACACTTGTTCATTTATGCCAGCTTAATTTTTTCCATTTGCTAATCAAAACATAATTTCTTTCCTATAAACCAGAGCTTAGTCTTATTTTGCTCCCCGTAAATCTAGGTTGTTCAGCATCTTTTTAGAAATGATTAGTAGTGTGTTCAACTTCACAATCATTTACCCTGATGGGGAAAAAAAATCTAATTTCCAAAAACAACCCCAAACCAATTCTTTTCAATCTAGCAAATTTATCCATCTTTCAAAATATATTATCTAAAAATTTTATACATGCTATGTGATGACTAGTGGTTTCATGGGTATGGATAAGGAAAGCCCTAAACAAAGTTCATGAATCTGTGCTAAGAAACAGAAGTAAAGAGAGCGGAAGTTGTCATCAGTTAATTTAATATGCTAGCTATATTTATAAGACAGATAAACTCTGCCTTGCCTATTTTCATAGTTCTTACATATTTTAAGATACCAGGACATTTTCCTTTCACATTATCATAACAAACAAGCAAGCTTGAATGAAAAAGATATAAACTGTTTCCCATCAGGATATGTCATAATTTAAAATATTCAGATAGAATGGTAAAGTGGGTTTTATCATACTATCTAAGCTAGAGCATATAAACAAAGCTACAAAAGATCTAGAGAGACTAACTGGTAGTGCTCCCTATTTAATATGTCTGCAAGTTAAGTTAGGGAAGTAATACTATCTGCTTGCAAAAGTAAACTCTGAATGTAGGCCGCAAGAAAAGAACCAAAATATATTTTATCCTAAGCTCCCCAAAATGAAGGAAATGATAAGTTCAGCACCTTAGACATAAATG
Organism: Oreotragus oreotragus; assembly: GCA_006410675.1. Classification (NCBI taxonomy): domain Eukaryota; kingdom Metazoa; phylum Chordata; class Mammalia; order Artiodactyla; family Bovidae; genus Oreotragus; species Oreotragus oreotragus. The sequence continues at coordinate 167,679 of SJYX01012457.1, read as the reverse complement.
TATAATTGATGCAGCTTGTATTTAAGAGACCTTCAGTTAAGAAAAAAGATTTTTATTTAAAGATATCTGTAAATAAGATCAAATGCATACTATCAAATATAATACAAGCTTGATAGAGAAAACATTGCAGATAGTGTTAAGAGAATCATGAGAACAATTTTAATGGACAGAACAGTATTGATGGGAGAGTGTAAAAAACACCAAGTGGAAGGGCGCCAAGGCAAGCCTTTATAAAGGGAAGCACAGCAGAAGGCTGTTGGAAAAACACTTGAGCAAGTGAGTATATAGCTAAAAGGGTCAAANGAGAATCATGAGAACAATTTTAATGGACAGAACAGTATTGATGGGAGAGTGTAAAAAACACCAAGTGGAAGGGCGCCAAGGCAAGCCTTTATAAAGGGAAGCACAGCAGAAGGCTGTTGGAAAAACACTTGAGCAAGTGAGTATATAGCTAAAAGGGTCAAAGAAAAGAAGAAGCTGAATCTGGCAAGGAGGAAAGAGGGAATGAATGGAAAGAGGCAGCAGGGAGGGCTGTGGAAAAAGAAATTCAGGGAAGAGAGGATCCGCCTCTAGCTAACAGGTACCTTTGTATAATTGGAAAAGGATGCCCCTCAAAGAGGAAACAGCCCTAAACAAAGATGCACAGTTCAGCCTGCAAAGTTTGGGCAAGATTTCAGCACCACCTGTTCCCTTGGCTAGGCCATTTTATGCAGTTAATGACTTATAAAGATGGAAAGACTGATTAACTCTGATGAAGAAAGAGACAAGCATTTATTTCTCTATTTTGAAGCGCAGGTAAATTCCTACAGAGCTGTACACAAAATCAAATTTTGTTGCCTTTTCTTAGTATCTTACACCTGCATGCGTAGTTTTGTTCTAACCAAAAACATTTCAGCCTGGGGAACAATGCTGTTACTGGTGAGCTGGAAGAGATGGTTGCTGGATGATTGTGGCATTTAAGGAAACCTGGTACTCCACCCATCTAAGCAGATATACCCGCTCTGGCCTGAGATTTGCATACAGTTCCTTACTGCCTCTGGATCTAGCTTTTGTGTGTCTCACGTAGTCAGAGGGCACCAATGCTTACTGATAAGAACAGGGTAACAGGTATCCCCATCTAAATGCCCAGACTTAGTGCAAAGAGTCGGGGAAGGCAATGGCACCCCATCCCAGTACTCTTGCCTGGAAAATCCAATGGACGGAGTAGCCCGGTGGGCTGCAGTCCATGGGGTCGCTAACAGTCGGACAGACTGAGCGACTTCACTTTCACTTTTCTCTTTCATGCATTGGAGAAGGAAATGGCAACCCACTCCAGTGTTCTTGCCTGGAGAATCCCAGGGACGGGGGAGCCCGGTGGGCTGCCGTCTATGGGGTCACACAGAGTCGGACACGACTGAAGTGACTTAGCAGCAGCAGCAGTGCAAAGAGTAGAGTTTCCTCAAAATGTTCCTTTGAAGGCCTGTATCAGAATTATCTTCAACTGCTTGTTAAAATGCAGATTCCTGGGTTCTCACTCTCCCAGACCTCCTGAAGCAGAAGCTATGGAGGTGAGGCTGGGACTCTATTTTGTGAACAATGGACATTAAAGGTGGAGAACTACTATCAAAACAAAAATTAAATGTGGAAAAAAGGTTGGAAAACCACTGTTTAAAAGGAATGTAAAATATGAAGAATTTCTGCGTGAATGTTATGTAGAAGAAACAAAAGATGATACCTAGTAACAGTGTACAGTATAAAGTATAAACCATGAATGGTTAAATATATGCCATCTTCATATAAAACATAAAAATTTATAGAATTACAAATTTTAAAAAATCATTATTATATATACATACATAGACACTTCTAGGGGTCTAATTATGTTATTCTGAAATTAGGTTATTATTNGTATATATATGAGTATATCATATTATACAGTATTAATAATGGGCTTCCCTGATGGCTCAGGGGTAAAGAATCTGCCTGCAATGCAGGAGATCTGGGTTCAATCCCTGGGCTGGGAAGATTCTCTGGTGAAAGGAATGGCAACCCACTCCAGTATTCTTGCCTGAAGAATCCCATGGACAGAGGAGCCTGGTGGGCTATGGTCCATCGGGTCACAAAAGAGTTGGAAGTGATTTAGCAACTAAACAACAACAACAAATTATAAATAACATATCAATATTATTAATAATATGCTATTATATTAATATAACATGTTATTAATAATATATTCTATAATAATATGCTGTTATATTAATATATGATATTATGATATTAACTTCTTTAAATTGTTTTTCTTTTTGATTATAAATTTACTTACCATCACAAAATTAGAAAACACAGAAAAATATAAAACAAGAAAGCCAAAGCACTGGAAATCATTATCAAAAAATGGTAATCACTTGGTAAATTTCCTTCCAAATTCAGTCAAATAAAACAAGGATCATATTATTTCATTGTGTTAGCATTTATTTAACCAACTGTCTATTGGTCATGTGAACCATTTTCAGTTTTCACCATTTTAATTCATGTTGAAATTAACACTTTTGTCCATAAACACTTATGCATATTCCTGATTATTTTCTTAGGATGATTTCCCAGAAGTACAAGTTCTGTGACAAAGAGCATGAACATTTTTAAGGCTCCTGTTTTGGCACATATTGCCAAATAGCCTTCCAGAAAGATTTAACATACTTGCACTCACATCAGAAACACACAAGGGTCTCTCTATATTCCATGTTATGCTCAGTTTTTAAAAACGACCAACTGCCCCAGTGCAAATATGACTCTGCATGTTTCCTTCCTAAGGAATACAACGGAAGACATTCCAAATAAGATGAACTGATAGCAGAGAGTCATCTCAGCTTTTCCCTCAGTTCCTCTTCCTCTACCCAAGCCTGGGGAGTAGGCCTGGGGAGGCTGTGCTTTCCTTCATCAGCATGCTGGCAGCTGATGTCTCCTGCCCGGCCTCTTCAGGGTGGTAAATACCTGGGTGCCACCTTGGGCCTGTTACCTGAGATTCCTCAGCTCTCTGACCAGAGGCAAGGTCCCCGGGTATCAGAGTGGAAAGACACGCCTTTATTCCTGATGTTGGCGTGGCCAGCTGGCCAGTACCAATTCTTATGAATGACAGCTGGTTCGCTGTTCCATATTTCAACAGCCCTGAGCCAGGATAACACCTGTAGGCTCGCCTGGAGTGACACTGGAGAGGGGATGCTTTTGTTATCAGGCTTGGACTTCATACCACTTTAGCATCTTGGATCCAAGATAACTAAGCCAATAATGAGGACAACCAATCAAGTTAGAGACTACTGCTCGGTTACAACGGCAGTTGACTTGATTCAGGGTTTCAAGTGACATTTTTGGTTCCCCATACGAGGTTTACAACAATCGTGAAAAAAAGAAAGAGAGTAAGCTTTTGCATGTTATTATTAGATAAAAATCAATGCACATAACAAAGAGACTCTGGGTACTTCTGCTGATGAAACTATTAATACTAGAGGACAGGAAGTTCTACTGAAATTTCTGTTTGTCTGAAGTTTAGGCAGTGCATCAGGATATGACAATAATTAAAGTAGGAAAAAAAAAAAACCCTAAAAACTCAAACTCTGTAATTTATCAGTCAATATGTCTAATGGGCACTGTGGGGTCCAAAGCTGGTTAAGAACAGTTTTTGCAAATTTGAAATTAAATTTCTACTCTTTAGAACTCATTCTGGGATAACTTCAGTGGTCTGAGAATAAAACTAAGTGTGAGAGAGGGAAATAGAAAGTTGACTAAAAGTTATTTGAGGGACTTCCCTGGACGTCCAGTGGTTAAGAATCTGTACTTCCATTGCAGGGAGCATGGGTCTGATCCCTGGTTGGGGAACTAAGACCCTGCATGTCACTCAAGGTGTGGCAAAAAAAAAAAAAAAATCCCCACCAAAAAAAGTTATTCGGTCATCTACATAGTTCATTAGAAAAGCTGCATGTAATAGAAGGGAAGAAAAGCAGCGTTCTGCAGACAGTTGAAGCAAGTGGGTTCTCTGCAGAAGAATGTTCTTTGAAGTTCTAATCCCAATGTATTAGCTATTTTAGTATGTTGTAAAAGTAATACTCCTCCATCATGAAAAAGTTGATGATTTTGAAAACTATGTGTGCTGAAAAAGGGTTATTCACCTTAAAGTCTACCATGGTGTTGAACGAAATGGTTCTCTAATTTTGAGAAGTTTTTTTTTAAAATCCCTCAATACAAACTTCCCTGGTGGCTCAGACGGTAAAGTGTCTGCCTACAATGCGGGAGACCCGGGTTCAATCCCTGGGTTGGGAAGATCTCCTGGAGAAGGAAATGGCACCCCACTCCAGTTTTCTTGCCTGGAAAATCCCATGGACGGAGGGGCCTGGTGGGCTACAAGTCCAGGGGGTCGCAGAGAGTCGGACACAACTTCACTTTCACTTTCAATACAAACTTAAAGACCCACCTGCTAACGCAGGAGACATAAGAGATGCGGGTTCGATCCCTGGGTTAGGAAGATTGCTTGGAGAAGGAAATGGCAACCCACTCCAGTATTCTTGCCTGGAGAATCCCATGGACAGAGGAGCCTGATGGACTATGGTCCATGGGGTCACAAAGAGTTGGACATGACTGAAGCATCTTAGCACGATACAAACTAAAGCCAGAAGTATGTGAGTTTATGTAACAGAGTCACATTTGGCTGAAGAGAGAAAAATGGCCTTAAAACATCATCCCTCAACATTCTCGTAGAAGAGCCCAAAACTATACCTGGGAGAAAAGTACGAGAAGCTACAAGACCTTAAATGAACCCAGAGGCATCAGGTAACTTTGATCTCATAAGGAAGCTGCCTCTGAGAAGGCAGTGTGCAAATTCAGGCTACTGGTAATAAAATATTCTTGGAAATGGCTTGGATGCATCTTAGCAGTTAGGCTGTGCTAAGCTGGTTTAGCTTCCACCAGCATGGTCCAGCTCTTTGCTCACTGCACATGCCTCCCCTACCTGCCCCCACCCCACCTACAATCTTCCTCTGGACTCAGTCAGTATCTGACAGCTTGGCACCCATGAAACAGTTGTGACTAGGAATATCAGCACACAGTATTCTTGAGAATCAAAGTAATTTTGAGAACCAGGTAATCTAGAACTAAATTGTTCCCTAAGGAAACATCTGGTTGTTGTTTTTTTTTTTTGCAAAGCTCAAATCCCCTGCCCTTTTCCCTATAAGATTTTTTTTTTCCAGGGCTAGGCTCTCCAGGTTTGCAGGACATAATATGAATGTGTGACTAACTCTCCTGCCTATATAGCTCTCCCATTGACAGCTTGGAAGCAAATTCTCACAGCAAACAGATACAGTGGGACCAGAATGAAATCGACCTGATGTTCCCCTGCCCCCTCCACTCCAACCTTAGACTCTGAATACGGTGCTGCCATCTTGCTAGCTTGATGTCTGGGCCTGGGAGTCGTTCTAGACTCTTCCTACCCCTCTCGTTCTCTGGGTCTACTCCATTCTAGAATCTAGCAGCTTCTATCTCCCCTTATTTCATTGGTCCAGGTGGTCAGCACTGCCCTTGGGTCACTCTGCTAGTCCTCACTGGTCTCCATCTTCCTCTCTTGTTGGCCTCCAGCATCCTCCAGCCACCTAGCCATGAGGCTGAGGTCTCTGAGCCAGCCAGGCTCTTAACCACACACAGGGTAGAAATCATATGCCTTAGCCAGCATGCTTCACGTCCAAACTCTCCAGCCCCATTGGAGTTCCTCCCCCGTGCTAACTCTGGCCCTACCAAATTACTTCCATTTCGTTGAAGTGTCTTGCGCTTCCTGTCTATTTTCTCTCCCTCCAACTCCCCCCCACCCCTGCCCCAATTTCATTCTTCACCTGGCAAACTCCATCTGCTTATCCTTGAACGCTGAACTCCTCTATCACACACAGGAAGCATTCCTTTGTCACCAGCTTGGCTGGTTGCTGAAAAAGCACCCTTTGCTTTTTCTCCACTGGCCTGCTCATCGTCTGGATCACAGCCGTGTGCTAACCTGTCCATCTCCCCTGTTAGCCTGTGAGTCCCTCGCCAGCCAGCCTTCTATCTCTGTACTCATCTGCTTCTTGCAGTACCCATCACATGGTAGGGACTCAATGAATGAACAAACGAAAGAAAACAGGTCTGTGATTAGCTGCTTCATATAACCTTCTAAATTCCCTCATGCCTCCTCCTCAGGTCAACTCATCTTGAGTTTTTCATCTTGGGAGAGAGCCATCTGCTCTTCCTGAGCTCCTATCTAAACTACAGTTCTTAGTGTGTATGGAAGAGATAGTGTGTTTTCCTACTTGGCAGGTGTAGTCTGTGTACACATCATTATATAAAAGAAAAGAACTGAGGTGGCATTGTAGGGCTTGAATACACTTGCAATTTTTTTTTTTTTGGACAATATTTTAAGATGTGGCTACTACAACTGATGGTTATCCATCTGTGTGTTCAGAAGTGGCCAGAAAGACTGGTGTTTGCTCAACTGTTCATTTGATACCAGACACATAATTTGACCTGTGTCTGAAACCTCTATTTGTATGACCTACTGTTGCCTTTTGGGGTGAAGTCCTTGACATAATGGTTATTGTAATTTTCCTTTATCCTCTCCTGCCATGCAGGATTGGGTTGGGGTGTTTTCAAACACTTGTTCTGGTCCTCTCTTGTTTTCCCCCTTTATTTCCATCAGCATCTTTCCCAGAACAGGCTTTCCCACATTCTTACCTAGACCATCTGATGACTAGCTTGCCTCTTCCTCAAACTCCTCCATACGACTCATATTTCCTGGAGGCTTTCCCTAGACTGTACTGAATTTTCATGAAGATCACCAGCCACTGACAAATATACCAAGTGATATCCCTGCTTCCAAAATATCAATCACACATTCAAAGAATCACTGAGCTGGAAGGGACCTCTGGGCAACGCTGCACCTGAACTTCTCATGATGAGAATCTACAAGACATTTTGTTAGATGTTTGTCCATCCATCCATCTGTGAAAAATCACAGTGATTGACTGCGAGACTGGCTCTAAACTGAACCTAATGTATTTGGAGACAGATGTCCAACATGTAACTGTCACCCAGAGGGAACCTTCTCACCGTACGACTCTTGTAATCTCTGATGTTCACACTGACGTTTGAGGGGAAGAGAGAAACGTGTCCAGATGAAACTCTCAAGCTGTGTCGTAGGGAGCACTATAGTTATGACAGAATGAGAAAATCCACAGCCGGAAAGCAGTCAAGTAATTCCTCTGGGAAACAACAGCAAGAGGTTTGGGGACTTCCACGTGCTGCCTTGAACATCAGCAGCATGTCATGATGACTTTTGGACACATGGGGAAAGGGGCACGCTTGGCTGCATAGGGAGATGCCCTGGGGCTTACGCGATGGGGAGACCCCTGCCTCCCACCACTCCATCATCCATCTCATTCCACCTGGGGGTCCAGCCTTCCTCCTCACCTTGAACCAGCAGCTTGTCTCCCCCACTCATTTTCTTGCAGCTCTGAGGCTATAGTTCCTGCTCCAGACATGGGAAATCAGGGCTAGGTCTTGCCACAAATTATGTTAGCACATAGGCAGATGGCCTTCTAGATTTTGGAAAGAAGGAGTAGATGTCAGAGTTTATCTCTAAGATTGCTGGACCGTATTATATTGAGTTTTCTTTACCTATATTTATACTGCCCATATCTTCACAAGAAGTAGGCATTATTTTATATTTGGGGAAAAGGAAAATGATGAACGCTCTGTCATGGTAGAAACACTGCTAATGTTGAAATGAATGGATGAATAATGTAAGATGAGAGTGGATAATGAAGCCTGGAGCCAAAGCAACAGCCCACTCTCTCACGGGAGGTGAAGGTGAACATGATATCGATTTCTGGCAAAATTTTTATAGTAAAAATATATACGACAGAGGAGACACCTTTCAGCATTATTCCTTAGCATGTTAGTTGTTAATTTGCTACAGTGAAGACATGCTTCATACATAACACGTCTCAAACCAATGTAATCTCTAACAGTCTGTCTCATGATGACTTTTGGACACATGGGGAAAGGGGCAGAGAATTCAAAGGTAGGTTATTTGAAAGCTGATGGAAATCCTGGGCCCTACTGGCCCCAGGTGATGTCAACCCAGAAAGGGTTCTCTGACGGGGAGCTGTGGGCACTGTCGTTGATCTGGAATACTGTAGCAGAGATGACGACGGAAATCTGAAAAGATGATCTCAAAACTCTGTGTGTGTAGTTTCTGAGATGCTGGAAACTTGAGTAGAAACTCAGATCCAACTTAGAGCTAAATTTGGCATTTAGAGGAAGAACAATCAGCTGCACAAGTTTACGACGGAAGGCAGGGCAGTGGGCTTTGGAGTCAGACAGTCTGCTGAGTTCAAAGCCCAACACTTCGGGTAAATTACTGAACCTCACTCAGCCTCAGGGCAGACAGGAAAATGCTGGGAGGTAGTAATCCGAATGGTGCCTGGCTCACGGGCACAGGACATGCTCGATAACTGCAGCTGCTATTAACATAATTAGTAAACATGGTCTGAGGAGTTTGTCCCACGCAGAACATGAGGGGTTTCACTGCCTACAAGAGCAGTAAGAACTGACAAAGTGACGAGGCTGTAAAACAAAGGCAGTTGAAATCGTATTCCTACAGCCCACATGGACCAGAAGCCCGCTGGAATACATTGATCAGCTCAGGACACCATGTCTGAAGAGGGACATCAAGAGCTGGAGGGTGTCCTGTTGTGGGACACAGTAGTGAAGAATAGCGGAAGGCCCTAGGATTAGTTCATAAGGAAAAACCAAATCTAAGGCATCACGCTACCACTCTTCTGATACCTGAAGCGTTCTTCCACAGAAGAGAGAATCGAGTTACTCTGGTGTTCCAGAGGACAAGGTTCTCAAAGTCTTCAGCAGAATTTGCTCAATGAGAGGGAGAGCTTTTTGACAGATGGGACAGGGGAACGCACTGCTTGGTGAAGCAGCAGGCTCTTGGTCACTGCGACTGTTCAGAGAGGGCCTAGCTGGGCATCCCTTAAGGGAGATGGGGCGGGTTTCATCATCGCTCCCCTTCCTCCCCTGCCGACTCCCGCAGGAACCAGCCTGACCGCTCCCCTCACCAGGCTCCCTTCTGTCCCATCAATCGCTACCAGGTAAATGAAGAGTCTAGGGCTTCCCAGGTAGCTGAGTGGTAAAGAATCCACCTGCAATGCAGGAGATGCGAGTTTGATCCCTGGGTCAGGAAGAGCCCCTGGAGAAGTGAATGGCAACCCACTCCAGTATTCTGCCTGGGAAACCTCAGGGACAGAAGAGCCTGGTGGGCTACAGTCCATGGGGTCCCAAAGATTCAGTCACGACTTACCGACTAAACAACAACAACAAAATGAAGAGCCTCCTGACCCCCACCCTTTCCCACCAGGGCGGAGAAGGGACGTTCTCATGGACAGGTGCACATGCATCCCACCAGTGTCCATCGGTAGCCGTCTACAGGTCAGGACCTGTGCTACTTGACAGAGGCAACAAAGATGGGGCCAGTGTGTGCCCAGGGAGCACCCAGGCTAGTGAGAAAACAGGCCCCTAAACAGATGTTGGGGAAGTGGTGAGGCCAAAGGCAGGGATAATGATCAGCACGACGGGCCCAGCAGGCACAAAGGGAGTTCCACTAACCCAGCCGGGCTGGGGAAGGAGGGTCACGGAGGATCTTTCAGGGGAGTAGACTCTGGAAGCCGTGTAGAGACTGGCCAAGGAAAGAAACAGAGGCAGCAGGAACATGAGGAGCAAAGACAGGGAGATAAGGGACTTTCCAGTGTGGTCCAGCGGCTAAGAGTCTGCACTCCCAATTCAGGGAGCCCAGGATTGATTCCTGGCCAGGGAACTGGATCCCACATGCCGCAACTAAGAGTTTACATGCCTCAGCTAAAGATCCTGCATGCCACAACTAAGACCTGGCATGATAAATAAATATTTTAAAAAGAGAGAGCGAGAGATGGAGGTAAGAGGCAACATTTCATGTATCGCTGGACAGGGAAGTGCAGAGCCTGGTTCAGGAGGAAACCGGGCTGGCGAGCTGAGCCCAGACAGCCCCCTTGTGGGTTTCCAAGGGTTCACAGGCCACATGCACACCCTTGCACCATGCAGGACCCTTCCTCAAGCTGCAGGGTCCCAGTTGGTCCCTGCCCTCTAGAAATTATAGTACAATTATTTGTTTCATTACCATATGTCTGCTCTGCTCCCTGATGGCAGAAACCTTATCTCCTTCACTGTTATATTCCCAGTGTTTAGCCCAGTACCCCACACACAGTAGGTGCCCAATGAATACTGTACGTTTTCACTGAAATATTGGGGAAAGAAAGGATGCAACCTCAGAAGACTGTTGAGTTTCTCGGTGTTACTATATATATCCTGCTTTGAGCAGCATCTGGCCACAGTAAGCACTAATAAAGGAGAGTTATTATTATTAATTAGTGTTTCTTGTTCTCCTATCTGGTTGGTTTTGGAAGCCCACTGCTTAATACCTTTGCTTTTGTGGCCACCCTTGCTTAATACATTTTGATGAGTACTGGTGTTTGTCAAACAATAACAGCCTGAAAAGAAATCTTCAAAGCACAGAGAGTTATGGAAGTATTCAGCATCATAAGCAGAAGATGACATTTGAAGGAGACGGCTGAGAGACTGTGTCCTCTGTGGGAACCTCAAGTCTGTCTCTGCATCTCTTGAAGAGAAGGTGCATGGGTCAGAGACGGCTCCATTGTTAGGCTAATGGCCAAAATGGGTGCCCCCAGTGACCAGTGGATGAGAGCCAGATGGGGCACTGCGGGAACAGACGGGCACCTGGAGACCCCATGTAACTCCAGCAACCTTTTGAAGGGAGTCAGATCTGGTGGGGGGAGGGTAGGCATCATCCCATAGCCTCCATAAGGAGGGCAGGAGTTGGGGGTGTGTGTGCTTGGCGGCCAAGGCCCAAGTCCAGCCTTCCTCACATTCCTCTGGCTTCTAAGGGTGTAGTGTCTTCCCGGCCTGGGACTGGCTGATCTTGGTTACAGGGAAGCTGACCAGGGCTGTTTGACGTACGAGACTGCTTCTGAAGATTCAGAAGAACCATCACTTTCTTTGAGAATCCAGTTTTAGCCAGGAACAACACTTTAACTTTTTAGGGTCTGATAAAAACATCAGTGCTGGAGAAGGAAACAGCAGTTGTCTCCAGGATTCCTGCCTGGGAAATCCCACGGACAGAGGAGCCTGGCAGGCTACAGTCCGCAGAGTCGCAAAGAGTCGGACGCGACTGGGCACGCACACGAAAGGTCAGTGCATCCCTTGTGGACAAGAAGTTAACTCCAGAGAGGGGGTTTTTCCTACTACAGGCCTCCTATGAGACCCAGGAGGAATTTAACATCCTGTCTCAAGTCTCAACGGATACATTCCTTAAAGCAAATCCCGGCATCTCTTTCTTCCCCCTGATGACTTAGGCCCCGGGCAAGGTTGTAGAAGAGTCTGGATTCTGTGAGAACCTATATGATGCCGCTGAGTTGGCTGCTAGGGCCATCTGTTTAACCAGGTACTGGGCTGAGGTGCAGAAAAGTCACACACACCTGTGTAGGTCCCTGTTGGTGGACTTCTGGTCGGATCCTGCATCAGGAGGGAAAGTGGGGACTTCCTTGGTGGTCCAGGGGCTTAAGACTCTGTGGTCTCAGTGCAGGGGGCCCCAGTTCGATCCTGGCTCAGAGAACGAGATTCCAGATGCCACAACTAAGAGTTTGCATGCCACAGTGAAGACTGAAGAACCAGAGTGCTACAAGTAAACCCGGGCACAGCCAAATAAATAAATACTTTAAAAAGCCTCTGCCCTAAAAAAAAAAAAAAAAGTCCTTGCCCTCTAAAAAAAAAAGAGAGAGAAAATGAATCTTAGATGTTCAAAGTTCAGGGGTAGGTGAAATGACTTCACTTGCCCTAATCAACGAAATTACTTAATCGATCTGACTGAAAGAACCTGCTCAGCACTGGATTAAGAAAAGTCCTGTTGACCCAGCCCCCGTTTATTTGGCTAGGTGCTGGGCAGAGAGGTATATTTAGGCTCAGTGTGTTCACAGGACCGCATCTCGTAGCTCAACGGGAAAGTCCAGTCACTGCTAAAGATACCTCTGCATGTTCAGAAATTGACGAGCAGTCGTAACAGAGGGGCTATGGTGGTCAGGGGGCTGGAATAGCCTCTTTTTAAGTGAGAGAGGCCGCGGAATTAAACACTCTACTATACCAAGTTCATGGTAGGCAGAGTGCACCCGACAGGCAAAAAATACCCAAAGTGGCCGTGCTCCTGTTGCTAAAATACTACTGAACGGATACACTTCTTTCCTAAGCCTACAAAGAAATGGGTGAAGACACAGACATAAAGAACAGTCTTATGGACACTGTGAGGGGGGGGAGAGGAAGGAGAGGGTGGAATGTATGGAGAGAGTGATGTGGAAACATACATTATCATATGTAACATAGATAGCCAATGGGAATTTGCTGGATGACTCAGGGAACTCAAACTGGGGCTCTGTGACAACCTGGAGGGGTGGGATGGGGAGAGAGAAGGGAGGGAGGCTCGAGAAGAAGGGGGCACATGTATACCTATGGCTGATTCACGCTGATGTTCGACAGAAACCAACACAATATTGTAAAGCAATAAGAAATAAAAAAGAAATGGGTGAGGGGGAGAGGGTAGGCTCTGAGATTTCCCCCAAAGAGGATGAGAAACTATGCCAAAGTGAAGGAGGTAACTTCCTATCTTTGCCACTTTTGAAGAATAAATGGCTTCCTGAAGTAATCGACATGTTATTTTTTAGTAACAGAAGATAGAAATGGTTAGCCCCAAAAAGACACTACATACCTGGATCTGTAGTTCTGCTGACAAGCCATCTGGCTGACAAGCAAACCTTTTCCATCTTGGTCAGAAACTGTTTATTTTTAAACATCATTTTGCTGGACTCCCTCATCAGCAACCCCGCGCCTTTGCTCACTAATGCCCGACTGGAAAGGTCCCTGCTTACTTGTATCACATGCCTGGCAAAGCCACTTGCTGGAGAACAGACAAGGGTGAGTGTGTGTGATGGGATGTGGGCAGACAGAGCAGGCTACCCCTCCTTCCAGAATGGTCAGTGGACCCAAGCTCAAGTTCACTTTCATTCTTTGAAGACCTTCATTCCTAGGACACGGCCTCCATCTTCCCAGACCTCAGTTTCTTTTCTTTTGCTTTTCTAAAAAAATAAATTTATTTATTTTAATTGGAGGTTAATTACTTTACAATATTGTATTGGTTTTGCCTTTTTAAAAAGCAATTGGTTTTGCTTTTTTAAAACTAATTTTTACGAGTACGGTTGTTTCACAATGCGTTAGCTTCTGCTGTACAGCAAAGTGAATCAGCTATATGTTTACATATCTTCCCTCACTTTTTGGATTTCCTTCCCTAAAGCACTGAGTAGGGTTCCCTGTGCTATACAGTAGGTTCTGGAGTCTCAATTTCCCTTTCCTGGAATGTGGAGCTAATAAAGCACATCCTGAAGACCTTCTAGGGGTGTCGTGGAGAAAGAACAGGCTAACGTGGGCAAGAGTGTTTTGGGACTCTGGACAGCTGGAGCCTGTGGAGGCTGCTGTGGTCGCTGTTGTGACTGGGTCTTCTACTGGAAGGGCGGGGAAGGAACGGCATCTCAGGGGATTAGAAAACGCTGGGGACATACACCATTAGTCTGTGTTCTCTTGTGGGATCGGCAGTATCTCAGGCAGCTAAAAGCCACGTCCACATCCCAGCTGAGAGCAGCAGAGGGTCCAGGCCTGCTCTCACTCTCAGCTTGGCTCCTTGTCATAACGGCTGTCTCTTCTTCTGCTGCAGTAGCTGCTCCTCTTCGGGGCAGCTGCAAAGCGGGGCTGGGCCTCAAGTCGTTAGGAAGCAGGGACCGAGGCAGAGGTGGGCCTGGCCTTGATGTGAATGGAGTCAGGATATCCCCAAGGCCTCCCTTGGGACTGGCCCCCAGGCTGGTGAGCTCCAGCTGGGAGGTGTAGAGACACCCGCCTTCTCTTAGGCAGCCCCTCTAACAGTTGCTGTTTGGTCATCACTTAACCAAGGTGATTATAAACATACACTTGTGTTGTCTAAATCCAGAAGGGAATATTAAAAAATGGAATTATTTGTTGTGTTAGGATGGTGGGCTTGTGAATGCTTCCCTTGCCTCTTTTCCACACTGTTTTTTTTTTTGTTTTGTTTTGTTTTTGATTGCACCACGCAGCACATGGGACCTTAGATCCTCAACCAGGTATCAAACCCACACCCTCTGCAGTGGAAGCCGGGAGTCTTAACCACTGAACCACCGGGGAAGTTCCTCTCCTACAGTCTTAATGTTGTTAAAAAGTCCTTAAAATAAAGAAGGAAAGGAACTGTAATTGGAGTTGTAACAATTTATAAAATGGCAGCTGGTTGCCCTGATTTTGCCTTTACGGGACCTGAAAGTGCAAAGTTGAAGAAACGCCACAGAGACGAAAGTATTTCAATGTAATGATTATATTTTCAGTCTCCAAAATAGTTGAACAGTGGCCTCCTTCATTTCATGGTATTTTTTCGGAGTATGCATAAATGGTGAAGGGAGTGAGAGGTTTAAAAATTGGAAATCATATCATAGCTTTTTAATTAGGAAGATGCTTCAACATCTAGGATCTTTTCAGTTAATGAAGGATGCAGTATTTATCGAGCCCCCCTTATGGGCTGAACACTGGGCCAAGTGTTGTGAATTTCCTCTTCGTTCATCTTTCCCCTATTCTACCATGAAGGGATCACTCCTGGCTGTTTTGCAAGGCTCTCAGTGGTCATCTTGCTTCATGTGTGATTTTTTTTTTTAACTGGTAGGTGCCAAGATAATGGCAGTGAGGGAGTGTCTTAATAACTTGGGGTTCATTTAATCAACAACCATAAACCATGATAAAATAAGATCTGGCACCTAGGGCAGACCTTAGCTGTTTTTTCAGGGTACAATAGAAAGGGCAACTGCTCAGCCTCTCTGATTTTTCTCTGGATGACTTCAAGCTCACCGTTTCCTCAACCTTGAGTTTGGAAATCATCTCTGTTTGACAAGGGGGTGCATGGAGATAAGACGAGGTGAAGGTTCTGGCTTCAGGGCCCCCCTGCAGATGAGGAGCAGAATTGAGCAAAGAACCAAGTTAGCTGTTAGAGACAACCAAGGCTGTCTCCCTGAACCCTGGCTCTATAAGCAGTGGAGCTGGTGAGCTTCACAAGATTTTGTGTGTGACGTTGAGCTAGTTACTTACTCTCTGTATTTCAGTACAGTAAGCCCCCTACATAGAAAACTTCACATTGTGAACTTTCAAAGATGTGAATGTGCATTCAGGCATGAGTGAAATTACAGCTTGCCCTCCATCTCCTATTGCGGACAGTCCTTCGGCTCCATCATTTCCATCTCCTCTCCTTCCTCCAGTCTTGCCTGTTCACTTGATGCCAGCCCCTGTATGCCAGCTGTTGTACTTTACTATTGTACTTTCAAGAAGCTGTACTGTAAGTTTAAAGATGCTTATCATTTGTATTTGTCATGTATTATTTGTGTGCAGAAAATTATAAACCTATTACGTACAGTACTATATAGCCTATGGTGAAGTAGGGAGGGACGTGTCTCATTACCTCCAGTGTTTCTTGTATATAAATCCCCTTCATATGAACAAGTTCTGTTCTGAGACTGTGTTCATAAGTCCAGTTTGTTCGTAAGTCCATCAAAGTTAGCCTAGGTATCCAGCTAACACAATTGGCTATATAGTACTGTAATAGGTACAAGAGGATGCAAGACTTAATAGTATAAACCCTGTGAAAATTCACATGTAGATACGATGCTTATCAACCAGTGAGATGATCTGAATGATGAGAAGGCCTTCCATGTCAAGGTTCCTTTTTGCAGAATCAGAGACAGCCTGAGAATTATTTTCATTCTCTCTGAATATGAATAAAGTAAATAACTGAAATAATAGCACTGGGAAAAAAAAAACCTTTGGACCCTTCTGGCTTAAACGGGCTTAGAGTGGAGGCTCTTATAGTCTAGCAGTTATTCCCAAGGGTGAGGAAGGGAAAGAGAGCCCTCATTTAGTGTAGTACAGAACTTCCTAAGGACAATCTGTTTGTGTCCCTGGTAACAAGCCTCTCCTGGGCTCCTAAGGGAGCTGGCAGAGAGGGTGGAGGAGGAGAGGTTGGTTGGTTGGGTTGAAGCAGAACAGGATAGGGTCCTGATGTCAGAGGGCCAGGCAGGCACCCAGTTGGAAAATCACTCTTTGTTCCTAAAAATAAAATGTCAGAGCCTCCCTTTTTGGATTCTTCCCTGAGATGAAGACAGCCAACTGCTGGCCCCTTTTTAGGCTTAGCTCAATAGCCCTCAGCCCAAAGGTGAACTCCAAACACCCTTAAGATATTCTGGCTCCTCCTAAAATGCTCCATAATAAAGTAAATGATGTCAGTTTCTCTTGAAAGGATATGGCTACAGTGCATATTTGTAAAGCAAAATAGACTCAGCCAACAAAAAATAAAGGTTCAGCAGAAAGGGGGAGTGAGCAGGACTAGGAAGAGAAAACTGGGTCGGAAAGGCTGCCCAGAGGGGGTGAAAGGGACTAATGACTGGATGAGCAGTGTGCTTTAGAAAATTCTCTATGGGGACTTTCCTGGTGGTGCAATGTCACTGGTGGTCCCCCTGCACTGTCACTGAAGGGGGCCTTCGATCCCTGGTTGGGGAACTGAGATCCTGCATGAGACATGGGAAAGATAGCTTATCCCCCAATAGCACCAAGATCCCGGATGCCACATGGCACGGTCAGAAAAAGAGAGAGATGTCGGGGAAATAGATTATACACCAAATAGAAAATTCTCAAGGAGTGCTGGTGGCAAGGATGCCTCATAGAAAGGCCCCGAATAAAGAATCCATACCACACCTTCCTTCTAGAGAGTTCTCCATCCATGAAGTCTTCACCCAAAGTTAGAGCTTTGGTGAATAAAGGACAGTGATGTAAGATGCTGCATATCTAGCAGATAGAAGGACCACAACCCCTCTCCTCTGAAGAGGCTCTATTTGGGGAAGGTTTGGGGCATCCACTGTCTAGACCGACTACACACGGTGATGGGTCTAAGAATTGAAGCCGTTTCTCTGAGCTCTTCCAAGACTGAGTCTCATGTGATGGACTGATAGTCCTGTGTACAAAGAGCTTTCCCAGCCCAAAGGGATGGACTTCCCTGGTGGTCCAGGGGTTAGGGCCCTGCACTTTCACAGCAGGGGGCACAGGTTTGACCCCTAGTTGTGTCCCACATACGGCGAGATACGGCCGAAAACAAACAAACAAAGCAAAACGCAAAGGGACCCTTTTTGCAGTGTCTGCCCTAACCATCCCACTGTCAGCCGCTTTAAGACTAAATGCATACACAGAATGTCAGATAGTGAAGAAGACCTTCCTGTCCCTGGAAGAGGAAAAAGATTCTGTGAGCGTGGGCACTCCTGCTCCAGAACATTTTGCCCTTCAGGAAGCACAGGGGAGAAGGGTCACTCAAACCTAAATCATTTCTTCCTATTTAAGTGGCTGGGGCTATAGGGTGTAAAATAATGAGCAAACCCACTAGTTAATTTACATACTATGCCTCCAGAGTGCAGCTGTTGGAAACAATCTTCTGGTTGAGGAAATAGAAGATGTAAAAGATTTCTCCTTAGTTTATCAGAGTCCACATTTCCTAACCTAGGTTAGAGTTTCTTCATTAGGTGGTTCAGAGTGACCACTTGTACCTGCATCAGCTGTAGGTGCTTCAGAGGTTCCAGGGGCCCATCCCAGACTTGGATCTCAGAAATGGGGCCTAAGAATATTCGTTTTGAACAAGCTCACCTGGTGATTCTTTGGCATATTGAAGTTTAGGAGTCATTGCTATGTCTTTAACCTCCTCCTACTCTTTAAAACAAGCAAACAAAAAAGGACATAACCGTTCTTCAGGTATGGTTCTGGCTCACTCAATTCACAGGCATTTTAAAGAAGTTATCATAACATTATTGCTGCTGCTGCTAAGTTGCTTCAGTCATGTCCGACTCTGTGCGACCCCATAGATGGCAGCCCACCAGGCTCCCCCGTCCTTGGGATTCTCCAGGCAAGAACACTGGAGTGGGTTGCCATTTCCTTCTCCAATGCATGAAAGTGAAGTCGCTCAGTCGTGTCTGACTCTGTGCAACCCCATGGACTGCAGTCCACCAGGCTCCTCCATCCATGGGATTTTCCAGGCAAGAGTACTGGAGTGGGTTGCAACTGCCTTCTCTGGTAACATTATTGGCCCTCCATTAACTTTTACACGTATTATGGCAAGACTTAAAGAATGAGCTGTCCGAAAATGGAATGATTAGTCAATTTTCCATCACTGGAGGCGTTCAAATGGAGATTGGAAAACCACTTAGCAAGGATACTATAGAAAGGATGCAAGCGTCAGTAGAGGGTCCCAACCTTCTACTAAGGTAGGACATTTCTCCAGTTCGATGATCCTATGATAATATTACAGCAAAATCAGCTTTACTGTATCAAGTACTATATTTTCAAAAATCTGAGCATACACTCAGAAATTTTGTTATTGAAAGCTTGTAAAAGCAGCGAGAAAACCAGTCTATAAATCTCAAGTCCAGAAGCTGAGGACAGAACCAACAGTGAAGTTGGGGATTCTTAGCTTTAATTCCAGCTCTGAAACTTATTGGGTGGCAGTACGCTCATGGTGACAAGCAGATAAAGGGCAAAGAGTGTGTCGTCTTCACAACGGCTCCACACCTCAAGCATCCTGCTATCGGATGGCACGGAAATGACTGTTGATACTTTTTGCCCTTCAGTTTGGTGTTCATCAGATTATAGACCTTAAAATCCCTTCCAGGGCTTTAGGTTTTTCAACCCCGAAGGAGGCTATCGCTAAAGGACCAGGGAATCACAGTCCTCAAAAGGATAAATGCCTGCCGGTGCCGGTTGGTGTGGCTGTTTTCTACCACCCTAGAGTTTAGTCTTCACTGGTCAAGAGTGTGTGTGTGTGTGTGTGTGTGCATGGATCACTGCTACTGAAGAAAAAGAATTCCAGAAGAGATGGGAGTGAGGGTAAAATTGCAGTTAGCATATTATCAAAAGGCTCAGTGCTAATAGGAACAGAAGATGGGCTTGTGCCAAACGACATAAAATGGGGATCTTGTAGTTCCTCAATTATTAAATATCATCAATTCAGACTAAGTGCAGAGTGCATGTGGGCAGCCTGAATTACCTGGTAAAACCATTTACAAGTATCGTATTGATAAAATGATGGCCAAATCACCCGCCCTTCAGTTCGTGTTGTGTGGATTGCAAGCACCTTGACAGATCTGGACTTCAGACTTGAAAAGGGCACTTTGAGATGATGGCTGAGAAGAGCAATGCTCAGGGTGATGAGAAAGGACAACGGGAGGACCACTGTTAGGTCGCATATGTGGATTCCTTCCGACGGCGTGCTTTGCTTCTGGGACAGTTTTCAAGTTTCGGAATCCAAGACTACACCTGGCCATCCTAGCACTGTGGTTGGTACATAATAAGAGTTCAATCCACAGCTGTCAAAAGGATGAAAGAACAAGTGAGTGAAGAAGTAAGTGAGTGAATGAATGGAGAGATAAGAATAGATTCCAAAAGTAACCAGGGCTCAATCCTATAGTCCACTTTCGCGAATGACAGAATGTTCGAAGACCCTGGCACTTTAGAGTCACAGATCACTATAAATTTGTGAGGTATGAATAGGATTTCAATTCTGCTTTGCTCCGTGAGTGATCAAGACAGAGAGACTCCTAAGAAGTGAAAAAAGGTGAGGGAGGGGAGGGCGGCAGGAGGAAAATCATGCTTAAGAGCTAATTGAAGATTTATACTCGTAATTTTTAAAACTCAGACATAAATTATCTAAACCATGATAACTGCGTTTAGTGTAAATGGTGGCTGTAGGATGGCTCGAACTGTTACATGATATTTTATTGAATCTTCACACTGCAAAATTGGTGGAAATTAAGCTGTTTGTAAATGACTTTGGAGGAAAGAGAAATAAATGTGCATGTAGATGTTAATCAGGTCGATGACCTGTCTTTTGGTGCAATTTGATAGCTCCACCTGGGATATGGGCCACAATCTCTTTCGGGGGAAGACTTAATTTTAGAATACTGGCAATCTCCAAATCCATAGTGGTGAATTACACGGGTCTGAAAATAAAATGAAAAGTCACCATGACTAGAATGAAAGGATAATGCCGGGGACTTGGGCTTCTCCTGGCAGCACGGTAGGTGATTCTCTGGGCTTTATACCAGTCCCTCCTCAGCCCTGAGAACTCTTAATCCTATTTTCATTGCCCTAGGTAAACTGGGAAATATTTTCTCCTCCTAGACTGCAGTTACTCACACAATAAACAGGTAATAAACATTTTACTGCCCTAAGCAGCCCTCTGCTAGGCAGGCAGCAGGAAGAGAAACGCCTGTGCAGAGAGTAAGCCCCCACTGGATAAACTGCAGGGGACAAAGGATGTGAGTAACCCTTTTAATGGCCTGCACCCTCTCTGAGCTCTGCCAGCGCGCATTAACTGGCCCTCGTGGTCTGGTTTTCTCTCTGCTTGATGCTAGTAGGGAAGATTTGATTTCACCAAAAGGTAATTTACTTGCCATTTCACAGCTCTGTCTAGCTAAATTAAGGATGAGGAATGAACTGGAGTTAGCAGGCTCCCAGGTGAAACCGTGGGCCGTGAGTCTGGAAAACCAAAGGGACAGTCCATAGCCAGCCAAAGTGCTTCCGGGGATACAATGACTCCTGCTCAAGTTCTGTTTGATTTCCAGTTTGCATGCTATTTTCCAACACGTCCTGGTTTCACTGTGACAGTTTACATCCTCCCCTGATAGCAAATCAAACAGTTGTTATCCTCTGTTGACTTTGTGAAAGGTACAGTGAACACTCTGTTTTCCACTGTACTCAGGGTTCCCTCAAAAGTCCGTTACCTTCAGCTTAGTAGAAAACATTGTTTTATGGTTCCAACTGCTTAGGAAATATTTTGGTTTTCTTTCATGCTGAAGGTGCAACTTGCAGCTGTTGGAAGACCTTCCCTCACCTCAGGGAAAGAAGGGCAGAGCCAAAGAGAATATGAGAAACTCTGTTTCTACCTCTGCCATTTAACTTATTTATGGGAGATGAAAATCTTATATAAATATTTCCCACCAAATAGCATGCCAAATATGAAAGTATTAACCCCAGGCAAAATGATAAATGTATCTGCATAAACAATTTTCCAATTCATCTAGGTTGAAAAAATGATTATTTTATAAATCAACAGTTCTTTGATATCAATTGCAGTTAATTTATGGTATTTTGCTCTTGTTTTATTTTGGAATATTAATTTCTGCTGTATTTTGTGGTAGAAGTGTTGCAATTTGTCTTGCAAGAACTAAACCATTCTGACAGGTCTAAAGAGATCTCCTTGAGGTCTGATCACATCCAAGGCCATATCTGATCACCTGTCAAGGCCACTGTCTTAATACAGGACCCTAAAACCCCACACGCTCTTCTGTTTTTTGGTTTTCTTTTGAACCTTTCTTGAGAGGGCCGAGGACTTGACAATGCAGATAACACATCAGAAAGCAGTTTGAAGATGCACACTGATAAATGAAAGAAAAATAATGAAGGTACTGGCCACTATTGGAAAAACACAGAAGGTGGAGCCAGGCTACAAGACATTCGATAGAGAGTATCAAGTAGAGTCTTTCCCTGAACTATGTTTGGGCGACGCCTTCAAAAGCAGCATAGAAATATGCCCGAAGCAGCTATCTGCAAAGTGGGCCCTTAAACCCCCAAACGAAAGGTACAAACAGTGGATAACAGAGCACAGGCAAAGACTGAAGCGAAGGGGCAGAGCTCACAGGTGGACCAAGGGACCAAGTCAAGGGGTTTGGGGAAAAAAGGCGTGGGGTGGCTAAAAAAAATGACTTACAAAGGGCAGGAAACAATCCTTGTGCTTGACCAGTATTAGACTGATATTCTGTGTCCTGTACTTTGGCTGTGGTATTTACAAAACGACCACGGAGAAAAGTGGTGATGACCCAGAGACCAGCAATGGCCATGATTGAGAGGATAGAAAAAGGCTCTCAAAGTGAGATGAAAGGAACTGGAGCACAAAAGGTTAAGGGGTGACAGCGACTGTATTCAAATACAGGGAGGGTTTTGGAGGGGTACTGACCAGTTCCTTCACGTGCAGGGAGATTGATGAGAACAAACAAGAGCCTTAAATAGAAAACTGGAGCAAGTTCAGGTGGCTGGAAGGAAGAACTCAGGGAAAGGAAGGATAACAAAAACTATATTCAGGTCAATACGAATCTTGGACTTAATACGTTTAGAACAGAACTTCTGGTTCCTTTTTCCCCTCGACCCTGACATTCATGAAGTCTTCTCTATTTCAGTAAACGATGCTAACATCCACTCTGCTGGCCAAGGACAAAGTCCCAGGAATCATTCACGTGTCCTTCCTTTCCCTACCCACCCAATCCTGTCCTTCAGCAGATCTTGTCAGCTCGACCTTCAGAGCAAAGTCTGAACTGGATCACTTTTTAATCTGCACTGCCACCTTCCCCATCCAAGCCCATAGCTTCACTTGCTTGGAATCAAGCCAGGAGGATACAATCCATTCTCCATAGGGCTGCTTTTTAGAGCATAAATCAGACCGTGTTGCTCCCCTGCTCAACTTCCAAAGACTTTCCATCGCACTTAGAACACAATTCACGCTCTTTACCACAGTCTTCAGGGCCCGGCGTCGTCTGGCCCCCGCCTACTGCTGGGTCCTCCTCACCTCCTTCCTCGCTCCCTCTGCTCACTTTAGCCACACTGACTTCCTGGATGTGCCTGAACAAGCCAGCCTTGTTCCATCTTTGGGCCGTCGCCTCCTTGACCTGGTACGCGCTTGTCTGACCTCCTCATTCGGCTGGCGCCTTCTCCTCAATCGGGGTCTCAGCTCAAGGGTCATCTCTGCAGGCCTCCTCCAGCCACAGGAGGGGACCGCACCTGAACAATCCGAGTGGTGACTGTATCTTTCTCCCAATGCTGTCCTCAAGCCTCAAACAGGTACGTGACACACTGCAGATAATGCAATAAATACTGGTTGAATAAAGAATAGGTTGACTCTAACAGAAGGTTGTTATATCCCAAGAGATTTTTAGGTTCTTTTCCCATATAAGTTATTACAGAGTATTGAGTTCCCTGTGCTGTATGGTAGATCCTCTTACCTGTTTTATATATAGTAGTGTGTATATGTCAACCCCAATCCCCCAGTTTATCTTTTCACATAGTCTACTTTTTAAAAACTTCTATTGGAGTAGAGTTGATATACAAGTTTGTGTCAGTTTCAGGTCTACAGCAAAGCTCATCAGTTATACACATACTTATATCCACTTTTTTTTTTTTTTAGATTCTTTGCCCATATAGGGTATTACAAAGTATTGAGTAGGGTTTTCTGTGCTATGTGGCAGGTTCTTATCACTTATCTATTTTATATAGAGAGGTGTGCATATGTCAATTCCAATTTCTCAATTTATCCCTCTACATCACCTACTTTGATTCAGAATTGGACTAAGGAGGGATGAGAAGCACCGTTGGAAGACAAGGCTGCAAGATTCCTATAGGCCTTGCATGCAATGACTTTCCGTCACCCCAACCAGTTAGCCAAGGCTTTGAGATCAGGGTCACTGGCTTCTATTTTATTTTTGCCCTTAATTTCCCCCAAAGAGCCAAGGGCAGCCTTTGACAGGGTGGGGGGCAAGGGAGTGGAAGCTGTATAAATGTTACTGATTGATTGACTCATAGACCTCACAAAATGCAGACTCAAGCAGGTTTCTTGTAGGCTTTGCTGCCCTCCAGTTCAAAATCTCAAAGTGTTATCATCAGGTGGCTGATAATAATTGAAATGAATCTGAGTGAGTGAAGTCACTCAGTCGTGTCCGACTCTTTGTAACCTTGTGGACTGGAGCCCACCAGGCACCTCTGTCCATTGGATTCTCCAGGCAAGAATACTGGAGTGGGTTGCCAATTTCCTTCTCCAGGGGATCTTCCCAACCCAGAGATCAAACCCAGGTCTCCCACATTGCAGGCAGACGCTTTAACCTCTGAGCCACCAGGGAAATTGTGAAATAAATCTAGAAACTTAATTTAAAAAATACTTTGTGATTCTCCCCCTCCCCCCGCCAGAAAAAAACCCAAGTGGTCACAATTTGAATTTTGTTTTTTAAGGTTTATAGCCCTGATTGGTTATATTAAACATTGTTTCTAAAATGTTTAAGGCCAGGAAATCTCCTTACACTTAGAAATACAAGTTAATATCTGCTATCTATTTTAAGAAGTATTTCTTGGGCTCTGTTTGTATCCCAGGATTTGCCATGATACATATAAGCCCAGGATATGATGACAGACTGGAACATGGGCTGGATTCTTTATAAATCAATAACTAGAGGAGGGACGAGGGACTGTCCGCTTTGGTGATTTCATTTTCAGCCACAGCTGGCCAGATTGCTTATTGGAAAATAAAAGTCATGGCAAATTGAGCTTGACAATAACCAGGCCTGACTACACAGGCCCCTTCTCCACTCTCTGCAATTAGAACGAGTGGAGGAGGGGAGGCCAACAAGGAAAGCCATTCCCCCTCCTCTGTCACAGATCAGTCTTGGTTTATTTTGGAGGGCACGAACCATATGTCGCCCGTGTAGAGTGCATTCTGTGTCACCTGGACTCTGCTGTTCTTGTGCCTCCAGAAGCAGGTGCTGCTGCTTCTGACTTGCAGGCTCCTTAAGATCGGGAGCCTGGCTGCCCAGCGCAGTACCACTATTCACATTTAAATTAAATTAAATTTTAAAAAATTCAGTTTCTCAGTGGCACTGGCCACTTTTCAAGTGTTCATAGCCACATGTGGTTAGTGGTGACCGCATGAAAGTCATGGCAAATTGAGCTTGACAATAACCAGGCCTGACTACACAGGCCCCTTCTCCACTCTCTGCAATTAGAACGAGTGGAGGAGGGGAGGCCAACAAGGAAAGCCATTCCCCCTCCTCTGTCACAGATCAGTCTTGGTTTATTTTGGAGGGCACGAACCATATGTCGCCCGTGTAGAGTGCATTCTGTGTCACCTGGACTCTGCTGTTCTAGTGCCTCCAGAAGCAGGTGCTGCTGCTTCTGACTTGCAGGCTCCTTAAGATCGGGAGCCTGGCTGCCCAGCGCAGTACCACTATTCACATTTAAATTAAATTAAATTTTAAAAAATTCAGTTTCTCAGTGGCACTGGCCACTTTTCAAGTGTTCATAGCCACATGTGGTTAGTGGTGACCGCATGCGACAGTGCAGATAAATGACATCTTTGACCATCCCAGAAAAATGGATGGGACGGCCCTCATCCTGAAAACCTACTTGAGGCCAAGAGGCCCTTTCTTCTCTGTTCACAGCTTCCGAGATCGTCACACCTTTGTGGGGATGAAGGGAACTGGGTCTCTTGGTATTTGAGAATTTTCTGGGTGCCAAGCATCCATGTAAAATGTGGGTACCACAAATCTGTGACACAGCTCAAGGAATCTCAAATCTGAGAGAACCTCCGATTTCTCAGTGGAAGCCCATCCTGGGCTGTATCCTACCAAACTGCGAAAGGCACGTGGAATGCTTCTCCCTGTACTTGCTACGTTTACATTGCACCTTACCTGTGTTGCCTGACAGAGCTGCAGCTCTTCCTCTATGGGACTCTGCATGTGTCTCTCATTTCTGATGACAAAGAATTACAGAGACTCTGAAAATTTATCTTTGCTTCTAGGGCAGTCACTGAAATCATAATTTCAGTGCTCAACAATCGCTACGACTGATTCAACTAACTTCTTACCCACAATGTCGTAGTCTCTGGATGCTTCTTGCATTACATGCATATTAGCAATTCCAAGTTCTTCTTCTCCTCACCCCTATTTTTTCGCCATGTTGCTTGGCATGTGGGATCTCAGTTTCCCGACCCGGGATTGAACTTGTACTCCCTGCAGTTGAAGTGTGGCACCTTATCCACTGAACTGCCAGGGAAGTCTCATGAATCCTAGGTTCTTAATTCATTTACTGCCCTCAACATAAGTTGTACATCATTAGTGAAGAATAAAATTTCAGGAGGAAACCTAGAAACATAGCAAAACGTGAAGCAGTATAACCTACCCTCCAATGCGGATCAGAACTTATGCTGTACAACTCAGCTGCTGAACTTTTGTGGTGTGAACGATAAACGGGAAAGCTCTTTATACTTACAGGTGGAAGTAAAACTGGAGAGTGCTAAGGTTTGAAAGGTTGGGGTGTGGTGATTAAATCTGGTAAACTTCAGGGTCTTCACGTTTGATAAACTTCAGACTCCCAATTCTACTATTAGGTTGGATTTATGGTAAGAGCTTGATTCTGATGATTTTGAAGCACTCATCCATATAAGCTGTACTGCACATCCATTATGGCTATTTTCTCTGCACTAACCTCATTTGTTTTCCTGCATTAAGCAGGATTAGCTATTCTTATTCTAATGTCATAGGTGGGCAAAACAGAGGTAAAGACTAACTATAAACAGGATGAAAAGACAACTTTCAGAATGGGGGAAAATATTTACAAATGAAGCGATAGACAAGTGATTAATCTCTAAAACAAACAAACAGCTCATGGAGCTCAATATATATTAAAAAAAAACAACAGTAAGCAATCCAATCAAAAAATGGGCAGAAGACCAAATAGATATCTCTCCAATGAAGACATACAGATGGCCAAGAGGCACATGAAAAGATGCTCAACATCACTAATTATTAGAGAAATGCAAATCAAAGCTACAATGAGATATCAATTCATTCTGGCAGAATGGTCATCATCAAAAAATCTACAAGTAATAAATGCTGGAGAGAGTGTGGAGAAAAGGGAGCTCTCTTACACTGTTGGTGGGAATGTAAATTGACAGATCTACTATTGAGAACAGTATGGAGGTTCCTTAAAAAACTAAACAGAACTTCCACATGACCCAGCAATCCCACTACTGGGCAGGCTCCCCTGTCCCTGGGATTCTCCAGGCAAGAACACTGGAGTGGGTTGCCATTTCCTTCTCCAATATACTTTGAGAAAGCCATAACTCAAAAAGACACATGTATCCCAATGATCATTGCAGCATTATTTACAATAGCTAGGACATGGAAGCAACCTAGATGCCCATCGACAGATGAATGGAGAAAAAGGATACAGTACATATATACAATGGGTTATTACTTAGTCATAAAAAGGAACTAAATTGAGTCAGTTGTAATGATGTGGTGAGCCTACAGCCTGTCACACAGCGTGAAACAAGTCAGAAAGAGGAAACAAACATTGTATATTAATGCATGTATATAGAATCTAGAAAAATGGTACTGATAAACCTATTTTCAGGGCAGGAAAATAGGCAGAGATGTAGAGAACAGACTTGTCGACACAGAAAGGGGAGGGATAGGGTGGGATGAATTGAGAGGGCAGCCCTGACATGTATAAAACATTGTATATTAATGCATGTATATAGAATCTAGAAAAATGGTACTGATAAACCTATTTTCAGGGCAGGAAAATAGGCAGAGATGTAGAGAACAGACTTGTCGACACAGAAAGGGGAGGGATAGGGTGGGATGAATTGAGAGGGCAGCCCTGATATGTATAAAACTGCCATGCGTAAAATAAAGAGCTAGTGGGAAGGTGCTGTGTAGCACAGCGAGCTTAGCCTGGAGGTCTGTGATGACCTAGAGGGCTGGGATGGAGAGGGTGGGAGGCAGGCTCAAGAGGGAGGGGATATAAGTACACATAAGGCTGATTCATGTTGTTGTACAGCACAAACTAACACAACCTTGTAAAGCAATTATATTTCAAAAAAAAAAAAGACTAACACTTCCCATAGGCAGTGGAGTGTGGTTTTACCTCCAGGACACTGAACACGGCCAAGCTTATTTCACGTCTAGACCACAGGGGCACTGGTTTCATCACTCAATACTCCATGTGCGGTGACGCTATTTCTTTTCTACAAAACTTGGGAAAATATCTGGTATCCTAAAGTCAAGCTAACTGAGAAAAAGCAACAGCATAAAATGGTAAGGATGTCCAAATCCCTTTATAGCATTTCCCCCCAAGTGCAAGCGCCCCATTTATGTCATTTGATTAGATCATACATTTGATTGTCTGTCTGGTCCCTGGGTTGGGAAGATCCTCTGGAGAAGGGAAAGGCTACCTACTCCAGTATTCTGGCCTGGAGAATTCCATGGACTGTATAGTCCATGGGGTTGCAAAGGGTCGGACACGACTGAGCAACTTCACTTCATTTCACTTGGTCCAATAGAAGAGGAATCTGATGGGANGGAAGATCCTCTGGAGAAGGGAAAGGCTACCTACTCCAGTATTCTGGCCTGGAGAATTCCATGGACTGTATAGTCCATGGGGTTGCAAAGGGTCGGACACGACTGAGCAACTTCACTTCATTTCACTTGGTCCAATAGAAGAGGAATCTGATGGGAAGGAGAGGGATACTGGGTACCAGGGAGAACTGCATGAGCATTGAGATCACATGTGGGATGTAGAAGGGAGAGGAAAGGAAAGTGTTTCAAATTAAGGCTAAATCTATATGCCTAACTCCTAAATCATATTTAGTCAAATAAGCTTTAAAAAATCAGCCACAATGTTTTTAAAGAATTTAAATGACTTGTGGGCCCACCAAGGACAGTGAAACTTAAGAGGACTGTGCCTCATGTGTTCATGTGGACACAGAGACAAATGTTGGCTCGCACACCTCTGTAGAAAGGACTTGGACAGCCCTCCCCGTGTTAACATCTCAGGAAGGACACACACTCAGTGCAGGAGAGCCTCCTTTGCACCTCTTTCTGTCGACCTATACAGAATGGAAAAGCCCAGCCCTGGAACATCTGTGGGCTGAAACGGCAGGGACCCTGGGGTGTGTGTGCTTGGAACCCACAGCATCTGGGGGTGAGGCTTCACTTTAAACAGAGTCTCTGCTGTCAACCCCCAGCTCTAGGTGTCTGGAACATGTATGTGGCTCAGTTTTGGATCACTCCTCCCCTAAAAGCAGCCTTCTCCTCCATCTTTCAGATAAGGATTTGCATCGTCTCAAGGAGGGCCTTCCAGTTTCATTTGCTGCTCTTTCCTAGGCTCCAAATTTAGCTGTAGGCTGCCTATTTTCAGTGTCTGGGAACCCCCAGAAGGGAGCAACGCATAAAACCCTTCAGCTAATACGAATCTTTTCCCAGGGCTTGGCATTTAGCTGCAGTTCCATCACGCATTTAGAACTGAAAAATAAAAGGCACACACAGCCTCCCACAGTCCAGGGGCCTTAAAGACAATGTGGTCCTTGCAAGCCCTTTTGTGCTCCATCTAGCTGTGGCACAGGACGATGGATATGGACACGTGTAGCCTGTTGTCCCTATACCAATGCTGCCTTGAGGAAGCAGTCTTTACCGGGCAGATGGCTAATTTCTCTGCTCTAACCTCATTTCTCCAGTGTTCCTGTGTTTGTGTGATGTCCTGCCCCTGGAGTCAGATCCTAATGGCTGTCAAATGTTCAGAGAGGAAAGTGGCATCCATGCATCATTCCTGTGAAGCCTGCTACTGGCTGGGAGCTGTGGGGG
This sequence comes from Oreotragus oreotragus, assembly GCA_006410675.1. NCBI lineage: Eukaryota > Metazoa > Chordata > Mammalia > Artiodactyla > Bovidae > Oreotragus > Oreotragus oreotragus. Next base: position 137,989 of record SJYX01012457.1, on the reverse strand, counting down.
CGGCTGCAGCCGCTGAGACCCAGGCTGCGTGCGTGGTGGCCAGTACCTGCCAGGGCCCGGCTGCTCAGAGCCAGCTTTTCTGCTTTCTAAGTGTCAAGTGGAACACTGCCCTTTGTTAGTGCCTGCAGCCCATGGGCCCTGGCGTGCTCAAAGCCCCATGTCTTTCTGTTGGGATCAATAGCCACCTCCTTAACCGCTCCTTGCTTGCGCATAGTCTCTAGGCATCCTTTTGACCATGCAAAATTGGGCAGGGACAGGAGAGGGCTCGTCACAGGCTGGGGGGTGGCGGTGTGAAAGCATGGCCCCTTGGAAGCCTGGCTGCCGCAAGCAGAGAGGTGAACCTCCGAGCCTGGGACCCTGGCCGTCAGCGATTGGCCGTCTCATTGGATGCACATTCGTCTTCAAATTATGTTGTGTGACAGCCCAGGCTGCTGAACACCATTTTAACATGCAGATCGACTCCTCTGAGGCTCTTCATTACGCATTTAGCGGTCTGTTTTCAGACTAACCAGCATGTCAGAGAGGCCCGCCGTCCTTTTTCCACCTGGGTGGAGGAACTAGCTCACTGACTGCGAGGAAGCTGCTGATATTAAAATGCATATGTTTACTTTCCTGAGCATCCGCTCACAACCGCTTTCCCTGATGCAAGAGCGAGCAGCGAGGGAAGACGAGACGAGACCTTGGTCCTGCCATTCCCGCGAAACGGTCACGCAAAACAAGAAGCCTTTGTTGCAGAAAGAAGCCAGCTCGGCCAGGCCAGTCTGATGACAGCCTGGCTGCCCACTAGCCCTCCTGGGTGCCTCCACACAAGCCCTTCTCTTACTGACACACAGACCGCCCCCCCGCCTTTCTCTGTCACACACGCAGTCTGAAGTAGCACACCTTCCATTTCCTGTTTCTAAAACGCTCCTGCATCTCCAACGGCATTCCAGACAACCCGGCTGGGTGTCAGGACAAGTCGACCCCGAGTGTGAGAGCAGTCGGTCTGGTTAGGTGGCTCTGGGGTTACCCAGGAGGCTCGGGGCCCCCTTGCCACCCCTCCCCTCTTCTCTTTCCAGTGCGATCTACTTCCACTCGTCAAGAATGTTTCTCTGTGGCCCTAGGCTGCTGCGGCATGAACACTGCTGTTTTCCCTGCATGTGTGAGTACATGCATGTGTGCACTGGTATATATGCATGTGTGTGTATGCCCTTTTTCAAGGATCGCTCTCCCTTCCTTAAAAGGAATCATGTTTGCGTTGCTTCTTAAAATCCCACCTGTTCCTATTTAGTCCCTCAGTGTGGTATTTTCTCCATTTTTCTAGGGCCTTCTACCTTCACCCCGGGTATGCCTTGGCCAAGGCAGCAGCACCCTTCTTTCACCTCCGATCAGTAGGGGCTGCCAAAATCAGGGCTTGAGGGGCTTTCCTGCTTCATTTCTTTGTGCCACCAGAGAGAGAGATCCTTTACAGGGTAGAAGGCTAGATTGGACACAAAAGTTTACCTGCCCAAGACTGACAGCTGCCTTCCTAAACCACAGTCACCCTGCCACACGCCTTCCCAGGGGCCCATTGTCCGAACCCCAGCCTGCCCCCTCAGCTTCTGAGTCTTGCCAGGTATTGCCAGATCCTCATCTCAAGAGCGTGTTTGAAGGTTTGCTATTTACATGTTTAAAGTATTAACCAGCAGAGTTCATTTTAGTAGGGCTCCGGCCAGAAAATAAAACTGACAGCAGAACTGTGTTCCTAATTCCCCTGGAAAGGCTGTGAGCGGGAATAAATGGTTACTGATGCCTGCGCTGGACCGGAAAGCTCCTGATGAGTGCACTGGGCAGTAAACGCGGCTTTTTATTTTTGTATGGACTCTGGTGATTCCCCACTGACAAGAACAGGTTGCATGTGGTTGCTGGGCTGTTGCTCAGCTGGTGTCACTCTGTAGAGCATTGTTTGGAAAGATATCACCCAGCAAGAACAATATGGCTACCCAGCGCCTGAGGCGGTGTGTGGAGAGCTCTGCTGCCTCATTCACATGCTGCCTCACTCTTTTTTTTTTTTCTGGGATAAAACAAATGGATTTCCATATTTTAAAACACTACTGAGGGTTTTGGTCCTGGAACTACTCTGGGTTTCAAGAAAGCTCCCTCTAAAGCTTTCCTGGTGGTCCAGGGGTTAAGACTTCCTCTTCCAGTGCAGGAGGTGTGGGTTCAATCCCTGGTGGGGAACTACGATCCCACATGCCTTAGTGACCAAAACAAAAAACAGAAGCAGAATTGTAACAAACTCAAACATTTGTTACAAAAGAAAAGAAAGCAAGCTCCTTGATTGACAAATGCGCAGGGGCCAACTTGGGGTTTGCAAGCTTCTCAGACCTGTGAAAAGAGGGCTGTGGGTTTCGGTTCCCATAGTTACTTGCCACATGGGCCAGGGAAAATCACTAAATCTTGAATTTTAAGTTGGTGGTGGTAAAATGGGCTGGACTGTGTCCCCCACCACAGTCAGACCATAGAAGTCCTAACCCCTAGGACCTCAGAATGTGACCGTATTTGACACAGGATTTTTTAAAGAGGTAATTAAGGTTACAGGAGACCATTAGGGTGGGTCCTAATCCAATACGACTGGTGTCCTTGTAAGCAAACGAGTTAGGACAGACACATCCACACAGGGAGGACCTTATGAAGACAGTGGAAGAAGACGGCCATCTGCAGTCCAGGAGAATGCCTCTCAGAAGAAATGAGCTCTGCCGACACCTCGAGCCTGGACTCCCAGCCTCCAGAACCATGAGGAGATAAATCCCGTTGTTTGAGCCACTCAGTCTGTGGTCCACTGTGACAGCATCCCATGCAAACGAACCCTGGGGCCACCAGTACTAAGGCACCTCCAGGAGGTGAGAAACAATGGAAGGGGGAAGGAGAGTTTCATAGTATTTTGGGGATCTCGTGCATCATTTTAGCTGATCTATTTTAAGAAGACCCTAAGTCTGAAGGAGATCAGCCCTAGGATTTCTTTGGAAGGACTGATGCTAAAGCTGAAACTCCAGTACTTTGGCCACCTCATGCGAAGAATTGACTCATTGGAAAAGACTCTGATGCTGGGAGGGATTGGGGGCAGGAGGAGAAGGGGACGACAGAGGATGAGATGGCTGGATGGCATCACGGACTCGATGGACGTGAGTTTGGGTAAACTCCGGGAGATGGTGATGGACAGGGAGGCCTGGCGTGCTGCGATTCATGGGGTCGCAAAGAGTCGGACACGACTGAGCGACTGAACTGAACTGAACTGAAGTCTCGACCTAGAAGCTAATTTCACAGAGAGCAGGTGGAAATCGGGCTGTTTTCCGTCAGCAGGATACCTGCAAAACAGTGGCTGCATTTCGGTTTCCTGTTCTTAAGGCAGAACTGACATCCTGAACTGAGAAAATGCTGTGAAGGACCTCACCAGCCCTTCAAATAAATCTCGAGATTTTTGTGTGAACCAATCAATCGGTTCTCCAACATGTCAGCTGGTAACAGACATATTTGTCGATACGACAGTCCTGCAGTCCCTGGGGCAGGTTGTGTTCCTGGCAGGAAGCACGGCTCAGCAGTTACTTATATTTGGAAAATGGATAACCCAGGATTATGTGTTTCAGGAGGTGAGGTTAAAGTGGGGTCAAGGGCCAGGTTAATGCTAGCACAGTTTCCACTGGAGAAAGAGAACACCATAGATTGATTTCAGGGAAATGATATGTGCTCCCAGCCTTGCTTTCCAGTCCTGTTTCTCATCCGTCCAGGGCCGTCCTTCAGCAGAGTCTGAACACCCTCTGCCTTCTGGAAGCGTCCCTGCCAATTGTTGCTGCAGGAAGTGCTGACTCATGACAGCACAGTCAGAGGAATAATATGTCTTCTATGTCTAAGAGGAACAGGGACATGATTTAATTGGGTTTGGCTGCCAAGTCTCTTAGCTGAGTTTTGTCTCTCAGGCTGAGCCCTCCGCATTCTGCAGCCCCGCTCTGGCCGATACCCTGCAGGGAATCTCCTTACAGTTCACTTACTCATTCTCAGTCGAGCAGACACAAATGTTAATATAATTCTGTGCCCCTTAATCAAATACAAGTCCCCTCCTGGAACAGGGAGATCTACAGCTTAAAGGAACACTGGTTAAAGAACATCGGATATCTTGGATATTCTTTTTTGTTGAATTCACTGGGTGTTGCCTTTTCATGAGGTAAGACACCACAACCAAGGAAGAAGCATCATTTCTAGACTGTTCTTTCTCTTCTCTGTATTACGCCTCCTTTCTTCCAAAATGCCATTTTCCAAATCAGTAAGCTTATCCATACCCCAAGTCACACTACTTTTCTAAACTATTTTCAAGTCCCTTTTCTGGGAGTTAATATCTCCTGTGATAACCAAAACTGGACACAGAATAGCACTAATGTTTTCTATGTTATTTTAAATTCTCTATATTATCTATTTTTTCTTTTACCATCCCCAAAGCATCCTATTGGCTTTTTAAATTGCTGTTGGACGCCAGAAAGATATTTCCCCCAAGTTATCAGTCATGACTCTCCAATTATTTTACTATGAGTTCAGAGCCTATCAGAGATTATGAGAAGTTTAGATTATCTTCCCAAAGTGCATTATTTTACACTTAACCAAATTAAATTTCATCTGCTCTCACGCTACCCAATCCCCTAGTTTGCTTAGCTTTGCCTGAAGCGTCTCATAGCAATCCTTAATTTTTTAACTATGCCAATTCAAAGCTTTCTACTTAACTTTCTGCTTTAGAGCTTTTGCCCTCCTCTCCCTTCACACTTTGGGAAATCAGTGAATTTTAAAAGGTGTGGAGTGAAGCAGTATTTGAGAAGATGCTATGCTAAGGGATCCAGAAAAGACCCCAACAAGTGAATGACAGCACAGCTGGAGGCGAGGCTCCAGAGCCAAACTCAGCTCGAAGAAGCACTTTCATTCCTGCGCCAAGAAGACATGATCCTAAAATGGTTCCCCTTCTCTGGGATATTACATTAAAAACTCAGATGGGAATCCAAGCAGGTGGCTGATTTTCCTACAGAGTTAGCCCCTATTCTGGTTTTCTTTGTGGGGCAGCAGGGAGCCTGCCAGACTCTTGTCTTCCTGGCCCTCTTCTTCACGGTGGTATTTCTTTCAATCGAATAGAAAGAAGGACCAGTGAGTTCACTAGGTGCTCGTCCATGGTTCTTTCTTTCCTTAGATATTGAGAGGAAGATGAACATGTTGCATCTTGACACCAACTTTTTGCTCCAAGTTGTCTCCAATTATTTCCCCCCACACAGGCAGAAGAGGAACTGACAGGAGGAAATTCTCCACCTCTAAAATTACTGTTCAGAATGCTGCGCATACAGTAAAAACCAGAGCGTCCATCAGTGGACGAATGGATAAAGATGTTGTGGTATATGGAATATTGTTCAGCCACGAGAAAGAAGGAAATCTGGCTATTTGCAGCAATGCCGACGAGCCTGGAGGGCATTATGCTAAGTGAAATAAGTCAGCCAGAGAAAGACAAATATTGTATGATCTCACTTGTATGTGAAATCTAAAAAAGCTCAACGTGAACAAACAGAGTAGAACAGTGGGCAGTGAGGGAATAAGGAACTACTGACCAAAGGATACAAGCTTCCAGTTATTTAACATAAGACTGATAAGTTCTGTGGATCTAATGGACAGCTTGGTGATTATAGGTAATAATGCTATATTATATACTTGAAAGTTGCTAAGAGAATAATCTTCAATGTCCTAACCACAAAAGAGAAATGGTAACTACCTGAGGTGATAGAGGTGTTAGCTAATGCTATGATGATGACTGTTGGGCAGTATATAAATTGATCAAACCAACGTGTTGTACACCTTCATCTTACATATGTTATCTGTCAACTTTATCTCAATAAAGCTGGAAAAAGAAGAAAGCAGCTGAGACTATTAATTGCCTATCAAGTTCCCATTTCTCCCATTTTTAACTGGGCCCACTGCTATCCTGCTGAAAGGTTATAATCCCCAACATTTCTTACTGATAAAGGTGGTCAAGAAACTAAGTGATGTAAGTGATACACCTAAGTAGGATATAGGTGGAAGTTTGGGTATATCTTCTTGGAGATTTCCTTCAAAGAAGGCATGCTTTCTCCTGTTCTTGGAAGTTCTGCCTGGAACTCTCATGAGATGACTGGGGCTCTAGAAGCAATTATGGATCATGAGGGCCACCATTTAGGAAAGGCAGAATAGAGAGTTGGAAGAAGGCTGAGTTTTTGAGGACTTTGTGGAGCTGCCACAATAGCCCTGATCTGCATACTCCCGTACTTCCTGTATAAGAAAGAAAAATAAACTATGCTCTTTTAAAGTCACTATCTTGGGAGTGGGATGGTGAGGGTGGGAGTAGGGAACCTCTGTTTTTGCAGCTGCGTCTAATTTTTACCAATTTAGAAAGAGCTGGTTTAGGTTTATTTCATTTAGCCAAGACCTTTTAACACTAGAGAGTGGCCTTGGAGATCATCAAGTCCAATCCTTTTAAATACAGTCCAATTTATTTCATCTGTTGAGTCCACTTAATGTGAAAGTACACTAAACGCCACAGAGGAGGCAAAATGCAGTGAAATATGGCTTTTTCCGTAAGGGAGAGTTGAGCACAACTGAAAATAATATAAGGCAGAATATGCCAAACCTTGTAGGGGAGGAACGCAGAGTGTGCCGCCGAAACATTGGGAGGGTTACAAGTGATGAGGGGGCAGCGTGAGGGACCCTGAACCAGGGATGGCTACACGAAAGGTGTTTGGACTGTGCCTTGAAGAGGGGTAGGATGTCATAGCAAGGGCAGAGAGAGAGAGAGAGAAACACGGTCTAGACAGAGGGAGCCTTGTGAGTAAAGAAAGGTGCAGAGCTGGTGAATCCAGTTAGGGTGAGGACCGATATTCCAGAATGAGCAGATGCAGTGGGGTGTAAGGACATAGCCGGGGTAAGGCCTGGATGGGAGCTTGGAATCTGAGTCTTGAATATCATGTAAAAAGTTTGCTTTCAGTATTTACTTTTAGAAATTTTAATTTGTGTATCTGGCTGAACGAGGTCTTTACTGAGGCATTCAGGATCTTTGATGCCATGTCTGGGATCTTTTTTAGCTGTAGCATGCAGGATCTAGTTCCATGATCAGGGATCGAACCCAGCACCCTGCCGTGGGAGTGTGGAGTCTTAGTCACTGGACCACTAGGGAATTCCTAAGAAGGTTTTGTTTTAATCTGTAAGTACTGGGAAGCCATCAAAGTTTTCTGACCAGAGAAGTGATATATAATCAGTTTTTTAAGGTAGTCTTGGAAACAGGAAAGTACTGGCCATCAGCAACGAGGTTACTCCAGAGATATTTCACAGCCTCAGTGAGGGCAATGTTGTTCAAAAAGGAAGAGGGTGACGGAAAGGGCATGGCAGGATCTGGGCCTGGGGGTTGAGGCTGACCGAATGTGGGTGACTGAAAGGCTTTGGTGCTATTAACTAGACTTTGGAATATTGTGAGATCGAGGTGCTGGAATGATATTCTCAGAAGTCCAGCTGACTGTGGGAATGAGGTTAGGCACATGGGACACTCAGACCTTGTTTGGAAGGTCAAGTAATTATTCAGGTTCTCTCAGCTAACAGTCCCTGAGGAGGCTGGAGGCTGGCAGGGAGCAGTGAGGGGTAAAGGGGCCCACCCACCTCATCTGAACGATTAGTTGACTCGACTCTAGTGAGCAACAAAGAGGAGAACGTCCACATCTGGAAAGAAGTAGAGAGCTCGGGAGACAGAAGAAAGCTAGACGGCATGGTCCCCAAGCAACCACCGAACACAGGTGTCAGCAGCTGATGGAGCAGCTGAAAGGCGGGAAGAAAAGGAAACAGCAGGCAGGCCTTGGCAAACTCACCGCTTCACAGATGCTTGAAGGAGTAGGTCCAGCAAGAAGAGATCAGCGAGGAAGACCAAGAGCAAGTGGCTGGAGTGTCAGGAAGAGAGTGAGGAACGCAGTGGAAGATGACTTCCCAGTGGAGACTATGCAGGCTGTTAGAGAGGGTCCGGACCACAGACTCAGGAGTTTCACCGTTTTGTGCTTGGGTGACTTCAGGAAATTTAGGTGAACTCTGCAGATCTCAGTTTTGCTTTGTCTTTTAAATCTTTAAAAATTATTTTATTTTTTGTTTATGGCTGTGCTGGGTCTTCATTGCTATGTGAGGGCTTTCTCTGGTTGTGCTGAGCAGGGGACTACTCTTGGTTGCAGTGCCTGGGGTTCTCATTGGCGTGGCTTCTCTCGTGGAGCACAGGCTTCAGCAGCTGTGCCTCTTGGGCTCAGTAGCTGTGGCTCGCTGGCTCAGTGGTTGTGGAGCATGTGGTATCCTCCTGGATCAGGGGTCAAACCCGTGTTCCCTGCACTGGCAGGTGGACTCAACCACTGAACCCTCAGGGAAGCCCAAACGTACATTTTTCAAAGGGGGTAATCAATAGTATTTAATATTCTCCTGTACTGTTCTAATTCCACAGATGTAACATCGTCTCATATTAAGGCTCCTTTACTATCAAAAAAATAACAGTATTTGATTTAATTTCACTTGAATTTCATAGAAGAAAATAACTTTGATTTCATAGAAAACAAAACTGAAGTGGAAAGAACCGCTAAAACTCCAATAACTTTTTTTTTCTCTCAAGAAATACGAGTTCCTAAACAATCTCTTGAGGATGGAGAAGAAAGGGGGGGATGAATTGGGACTGACGTACATACACTACTATGCATAAAACAGATAACCAGTGAGAACCTACCGTGCAGCACGGGGAACTCTTCTCAGTACTATGTGGGGACCTAAGTGGAGAGCAGATCTCAGAAAGAGGGGGTGTAGGCGTACATATGACCGATTCACTCTGCTGGACAGCGAGAAACGAACATAACATTGTAAAGCCACTATACTCCAATAAAAGTTAAAGAAAAGAAAAGATCGAGAAGAGATTCTGGAAGTCACTAAGCATATTTAGGTGTTTCAATTTCATTGTGTATAAAATTGCGACTCTAAAAATACCAGCTTTTCAGGGTGTGGTGAGAATTGTAGAATTACGGTAACAAGGAATGCAAGTATGGTAACGAGGAAAACAAACTAACCAAATAATGATAACTTCAACAATATATTATTCTCCACTTAAAAAAATTACCATAATAATACTGTATTGGTTTTGGCATATATTGACATGAATCCGTCACGGGTGTACATGAACTCCCAAACATGAAGCCCCCTCCCACCTCCCACCCCACATCATCCCTCCGGATCTCCCCCATACACCAGCCCCAAGCATCCTGCATCCTGCATCGAACATAGACTGGCGATTTGTTTCTTGCATGATAGTATACAGATTTCAATGCTATTCTTCCAAATCATCCCACCCTCTCCCTCTCCCTCAGAGTCCAAAAGTCCGCTCTACACATCTGTGTCTCTTTTGCTGTTTTGTCATGTCAATATATGCCAAAACCAATACAGTACTGTAAAATAAAATAAAGTAAAAATAAAAAAATAAAAATAAAGATTATGTTAAAGTCTTACTGCAAAAAAAAATAAAAAAATAATAAATTACCATAATAATATTTTTTTCTTGATGTGTAGATAAAACCACTTTTTTAAATTGTGAAAAATATACATAACAACATTCATGCTTTGAAACACTTTTAAGTGTGCAGATCGGTAGCAAGGACATGCAGCTGTCACCAGTATACATTTCTAGAACCTTTTCATCATCCCAGATAGAAACTTGGTACCCACGAAACTACTGCTCATTCTCTCTAGTCACTGGGAACCACTATTTGACTTTTTGGCTCGTAAATTTGCCTGTTCTGGGTACCTTTGTGTCTGACTTATTGCATGTAGTACCATGTTTTCAAAGTCTTCATCCACGTGGTAGCATGCACAAGAAGGGGAATCATTCCTTCTTAAGGCTGAATAATAACGCCATCATATACCCTTTGAGTTACCCACTCATCTGCTGATGGACATTTGGGCTGTTACCATCTTTTGACTGCTATGGGTAATGCTGTACCTGACTCATCTTACATTAAAATCTCAACCAGTCCCCACTGCAACAGGGTGAAACCTGAAAATTCTATAGTGTCCCCTCTTTTTTTGTTCTGGAAGTTTACCAGAGGAGATTATGTCATTTTAAATGACCATACTGAAAAACATTAAACAGAAATTTTTGAATAGAAAACTAAGCTGATTTCATGATATTAAGTCAAGCTTAAAGACAATCCTGCTAGAAATTTCACTTAAGTTTCTTTTAGCTCTTAACATGTACTGAATTTCAAAAGCTTTATAATGGGACCTTATTGTTACAAAAATCTTTAAAGTTTATAAAGCATATTCTTCTCCATTATCCTTGAAGATAAAGGTCTCTTTTATCCAAACAGACTCTGTCATTGACTTACGAAGTTATAGATGAACTTTCTCTGAAGTTTCATAATAAAAGTATTCCCGTCAGTGCGTTTACTTATGTTTTAACACTCTTAATTTCAAGATGAGAGCCAAGGCAGCTTGCTCATAGTACTGGGAAACGTATCTCCTGAAGGTTAACCATGGAGCTGTTTGGCCACAAGGCATGTTATTCCCCACTAATGTTATTCCCAAACCTTGAGCACATTTTGCAGTGTTCCCAGGGCACTGTATTCTAGCCACACATTCTGTATTGCTTCCTCACCAACCTAAGGTACTATTAACAGCCAGCTTGTTGGACTGTTACAGAAGGTGTTCCTTCCCAAAGCAGCCACTGATGACGGATGGACACAGCGATTCCAGAGGTTCTGTCTGCTGGGAAGTGCTGAATACACTGGCATCTCTGAACTCAGAGTTTTCCAGTATTGGGGCCAATGCATGCTGTAGGCTAGAGAAGCCTTAATACAAACAGTGTCACTTTAAACAAATGAATTCAGTTCAGTCATTTATTGAGCACTTGCTAAGTTTCAGGCATGGTGACAAAGGCAATTCTGCTCCTGGAACTAAGCTTTCCAAAGTACTTCCTATTGGAAAAATGCTAGCCCTCTCTGTTCCCAGTTCTGTGAACAGAAATGTGGCTTGAGGGAGCACCTCTGGATTCTGTGCTGGAGGAACACATCTCTATTCGACACTAACCGCTGGCACTGCCAACAGCCTTTGCTCCTCTGTGGAGCCAGCCAAGATTATTTCTGTCTTCACACCGCTTAATAGACTGGGGGTCAGGTGCCAAGAGGTTGCCTGCCCTGAAGGCTTCTTTCCTGCAGGAAGCTAAGAATTGGTGGCAGTGATGTCTGGAAACTCCCAAACAGCTGAGGTTTTTGAGGGAAACAATCATTGCCTCACCAATAAAGTTATCTCTCTTAAAAAGTGAGACTGAAGGTATTTGGCTTCTTCCCCAGGGCTCAGAAAGGGCTATCCACAAAGTTAGGCGAGACGGCACAGGGAAAGTGATGGAGGGCTGGCATCACACCTGTCACATACGTCAAGAATCCATCCTGAAATTCAGGAAAGCCGGGGAAACTGTCTAACTTGAAATTTCGTTAATGGTAGTAATAATAAAAAAAATAGACTAGCCCCAAACAACCCTAATGTTATGATGAATTTCATAGACATTTTATTGAGGAGGAAAACAAGCAAGTAAATGGGCATGCCCCTTAAAATGTGGACTTCTGGCTCTCCTTTTTTTAAAAACAAAAAAAAACAAGGATGTCAACTGCATTTGAATTCAGTGAAACGGGTCATGCCTTGCGTGTCATGCATCTAAGACATGAAATGTCTTTGAATGCATTTTAGTAAGTGTTAAGGGTGAAATTAGAAAGGCTTAAAAATCGGAGGCAATTTCCTGTTAAATTGTCAAAGCTAATTTGTTCTAGGAGCTTCTGGGGAGTGTTAAAGTCACCGAAGTTCTTTTCTATAAGAAAGTGAAAAAAGTTGAAGAGAAATTCAGAGTTTCCAGGAAGGAACGGACTCTGTTCTTTTTCTCCATAACACGGACTTCTAGTTATCAGGTTGACAAATCTCCCTACCACAGAGATGTACTGTCTTGAAAGCTGCAGGTCAGGAAGGAGCTTCTGTCTTTTCAGAGGACCCTCTTGAATGAAGTCTCAAGCTGATTCCACTTATGACATGTGGTGGTATTTCTGTTGGGCTGTAAACACTTCCAGAGGTTCCTGAGTTACCTTAGGAGAGAGTGATCCACGCATTCCCATGCTTGTATGTGTGCAGAAGTGGACCCACAAATCCATTCTCCTCTTCTGCCTTTCACACGTAGACACGCCCCCTCTATGCACTTGCCTACCTGCTCCTATCAGTATGACTATTTCTCGGGCATAGGTATATACAACACTGGCATTTGGTAGGGTAAGTTTTAGGTACCACTTGGAAATTTCTTCTCTGAGGTTGGAAACTAGTTTCTGTTGGGCAGGCAGTTTGAGGTAAGAGTTCATCAGACGTTGAAATGTAGGGGCTTTATTTTTTTTAATTCTAGAAAGCATTTTCTATTATTTTTTTATCAACAAAGGATAAGATCTGTCTCTGACATTCAATCAGATTCGTTACGCATTATAATCCTTGGCTTACAGACATGACGGGCTATTATGAGGCTTTAGAAAGTGATGATATCTGCTAGGGCTTTAGAGAGAGGAAAAACTTTGAAAAAAGATATTTTACGCTTCATGTGTCTGACAAGGGTGTGTGGGGCCAATTTACAGCAGGGGCTTAATATATTTTTGATGAAAATTGCTGCAACGTGGCACACAGATTAAAGAAAAAACAGTTATTTTGTAATGACAGCAGTAGATTCTGAAACGAAGCCCAGCTGGTACAAAGATCCTACATGGACTTTTAAGAGACACTGCCTTCCTCCTAGGGTTTCCCAGTGGCTCAGTGGTAAAGAATCTGCCTGCAATGTAGGAAACGTGGGTTTGAACCCTGGGTTGGGAAGATCTCCTGGAGAAGGAATGGCAACCCACTCCAGTATTCTTGCCTGGAGAATCCCATGGACAGAGGAGCCTGGGGTCGGGGGTGCTACAGTTCATGGGGTGGCAAAGAGTCGAACATGACTTAGCAACTAAACANTGAACCCTGGGTTGGGAAGATCTCCTGGAGAAGGAATGGCAACCCACTCCAGTATTCTTGCCTGGAGAATCCCATGGACAGAGGAGCCTGGGGTCGGGGGTGCTACAGTTCATGGGGTGGCAAAGAGTCGAACATGACTTAGCAACTAAACAGCAACAACAAAACCTTTCTTCCCAGGCTTTTCAGAGGCAGTCAGAAGTCCTCCAGGCTAGAGGACTCCATCAGAGTTCTGTGGGTGTGAACTCTGTGGCTAACGCTCAGCCTCTAGAGGAATTAGTCCATTATGCTGGGAAATCTAGTTATATGACTGTGTTAAAAAACAGACCATCATGGATTTAAAAGTCATGGTTTAGCTCACCCTTCCAGAAACTATAGCAAATACCTAATAGAATAATGAGACTTAAGGCAGAGGCTAGTTCTATAATTCTCTATAGCAACTGTAAAAAGGTTACAATGTATATGCTTTAAAGTGATACAAATCAAAAGAGGGGGCTAAATTAGGAGCTGGGATTAACAGATACTCAACTGCTCCTGCTGCTGCTAAGTCGCTTCAGTCGAGTCCAATTCTGTGCGACCCATAGACGGCAGCCCACCAGGCTCCCCCATCCCCGGGATTCTCCAGGCAAGAACACTGGAGTGGGTTGCCATTTCCTTCTCCAATGCAGGAAAGTGAGACGTGAAAGTGAAGTCGCTCAGTCGTGTCTGACTCTTAGCGATCCCATGGACTGCAGCCCTCCAGGCTCCTCCATCCATGGGATTTTCCAGGCAAGAGTACTGGAGTGGGTTATATAAAATAGATAAGCAACAAGGACCTACTATATAACACAGGAAACTATATTCAATATCTTATAATAACCTATAATGAAAAATAATCTAAAAAATGTAATCACTTATCTATATATCTGAAACTAACACACTGCTGTAAATCAACTATACCTCAATAAAAAAGGGATTAAAACATTAAAAAGAATCAAAAGAGGAAGGATATTAACCAAAGTCAAGCTTAATGCCTGGGGCAGAGCAAGAATGAATGACTGAATGTATAAATCTAAATGAATGACTGAATGAATGGTGATTAGCACAAAGACTCAGGAGTTAGGTTTCCCAGATCTTACTTTACACCTGAGCACTGGACTTGGATTGAAAAAAACCTTAGGTAGATTATCTAATTTCCCTTACACTCAATTTCCTCATCCGTAATGAGAGGCTGACTATTCACAGGGTTGTTGTGATGCCTCAAAGTGTAACGTCCAAGGGCTTGGTCCAGGGCAGGTGCTCTAGGCGAGACTGCTTTCTGAAACTGCAGCTTTCAATCTGTTCTTGCAAGTGAAGAAAATAGTATCTATATCTTGTGAATCTTTACCATTTTATAGTTTACTTAAGTTAACATTAAAGTAGTAAGAACCACAATAGACACGTGTGCGTGCACACACAGACACACACACACACACACACACTGATATTTATAATTAGAGACCAGTGAAGGGGTGGTCCTGGTCCTCTGACAGACTACCCCTAATCCCAGACACAGTGAAATTCTACATGCAGCTCAGTACCCAAAGGTGTTGGACATTCCAGGGATGGGCCAAAAAGTTAGATATTTGTTAACCATCTTCAAGAACTGCTTCTATTATAACTGTATTGCAGTGGTTAGTATTGAAACACATGGGCCCAACCAGACAAATTCTGGAACAAAGCTTTAGCATTTTCCTTAGTTCTGTTAGGTGGAAAGTGTATCTGCTTCTGTGCACAGATGCTAAGCTGCTTCAGTTGTGTCAGACTCTCTGTGACCCCGTGGACTGCAGCCCCCCAGGCTCCTCTGTCCATGGGGTTCTCCAGGCAAGAATGCTGGAGTGGGTTGCCATGCCCTTCTCCAAGGCATCTTCCCAGGCCAGGGATCGAACCAGCGTCTCTTAAGTCTCCTGCATTGGCAGGTGAGTTCTTTACCCCCAAGAACCTCCATAACTACTTTAAAATGGGGATAGCAATGCTACTTTGTTCACAGAGTAGTTTAAATCATAGTGAATTTTTAAAAAGGGTCGGTTAAAAATTGCTTTTTTAAAACCTCTTGGAAATACTAAACACAGGGTATGAAAGATAAAAAGCAAAAATCTCCTTGTCTTTTGTAGCCCACATCTTCCTTATCATAAAGCGTAAGGGAAAGACAAAATCAGCCCCAAACCCATAGCTGTGACCTGCCTTGGCTTTTTATGGTCAAGCCCACTACCCACTGGTCACGATGAACTTTCCTGATGTTATTTATCCCGGGTATTGCCCTAGTACCAGCAGCGCATTGTTCATTGTCTATGAGGTAAGACAGATGAGGGCCAGTCCCACCAAAATACTGCTTCCTCCAAGCATAGAAGTAGAAACTCCCAGAGACTGACATTCTGCCAATTTCCAAAATTAGTCTAGGTCTCACCTCCAAAATTAAAGAAAATAAACTCCTTTGGGTAATGTACTTTAAAATAGTGAAAGCTACCCAGTTTAACTAGAATGTAGAACCATTTACTTTTAAATCCCAATCCTCTAGCTGGCAGGCCCACTTGTGACTTTTATCTATTACAAAATTATTACATCTATTACTTTCATCTATTACAATAATACCTAATATGCTTATCTCTTTATCGAAACGGGGCATATTAAAAGCAGCTGAATCTCTTGGCTTGTGTGTTAGTGAGTTAGTCGCTCAGTTGTGTTTGACTATGCGATCCCATGGACTGTAGCCCGCCAGGCTCCTCTGTCCATGGAATTCTGCAGGCAGTAATAGTGGAGGGGTTGCCATTACCTTCTCCAGGGGATCTTCCCAACCTAGAGGTCAAACCCCAGTCTCCTGAATTGCAGGCAGACTCTTTACCATCTGAACCACCAGGGAAGCCTATAAATATTGATAATTAGCTTAGGCAGTTAAAGTAGCCTAAACTATGGGTAAGGTTTTGAGTTTGTTTTCAGAGCTTTCTTCTCTGAAATGCTAATGGCTAATAAGAGCATTCCAACTCCAGCCAGCCTTCTATAATCCCTGCTCCCTTAGGTTTGAAGATCAGGCAAGAACATTCAAAAGCATGATCTTTACTGTCTGCAGGTGAGTAGGGCCATTTTTGTGTGTGTGAACTAACAATTAAATGCCCAACATCTTCTAAAGTGAATCACCTTCATGAGTTATAACCATTTCTATGTGTTTGAGATCAACAATTCTTCAAGTGAGTCTTGCAAGGAAACCCCCGCCCCAGCTGCTACTACATCAACCTAATGTTAGAAATTGTCTAATGATAAAGGTGGCTATTCTACTTTCAAGGTGAAAGCAACCGAACTCAGAGAGTAACTAGACAAATGATCACAGATAAGTGTGTGTTTGTGTGTGTGTGTTAAGGAAACAGATGGTTAATTTAAACCCTGGACAGTGGGAGGGAAACTCAAAAATCCAAGAAAGGCACAGAACTAAACTCTTTTTGTCCTCGTATGACAGTGTACTACCAGGTTCATGTAAAGAAACGAAATGAAGCTTATAAACTAGAAGCAGGATGAGACTGGGGTGGGGGAAGGGAAGGACGACAGGAAGGAGCTTGGGTCTCCTCTCTTCTCCAGGCTGAAGTCACTCACATCTTCTGTTCTCTAAAGACTGGACTTCTGAATCAGGCCGTCCCCTGCTACATCAAGGGAGGACTGAGCATGCCTACAGCTGGTTTCAACTGTGGTACTTTACAATTATTTTTCCAGAGGGAGGGCTCCTGGTAAGTCCCATGACTCATACATAAACAGAAGCAAATGCACTTTAATATTTGCCATCTCAAGTTTCAGGAGAAGTAAGGGAAATAGGAGAAAAGGGGGAATATGAGACCAAATATTTATACTATCAAGGAAAAAGTATAAATCTTTGTATAAAACCTAAAAGATTTTATACACTGTATAAGATTGTATTACTGCACTGTAAAAGATTGCATTACTGCTTCCACCATACTAAAGAAACTATATTATTACAGTATGAAATCGATGCCAAACTTTATTTTCATTTTGAAAAAGAGTAGCCAGGCTATTTCTTTCAGACTCTAACAGCTTGTACTTTTTAAAATGTTCCTTGCACCACCCTTGGGCTTCCCTGGTGGCTCAGATGGTAAAGAATCCACTTGCAATGCGGGAGACTTGGGTTTGATCCCTGGGTTGGGCAGATTCCCCTGGAGAAGAGAAATGGAGGAAGGCCCCTTCTATGCCTTGATTTGCTTAATGATCACCTGTGCCATCTTCCTTGGAAAGGCAGAGTCCCAGAGCTCTCAGAAGGAGTTGTACAGAAGCCTGTGTGTGTGTGATCCTGGCAAAAGCAGATTTATAAAGATGGGAACACGTAGGTATTTAGTATTTGATTTGTATGTGAGAGTAAATAAAGATGAAAAGGAATGGGAACTACATAGCTCCCTGAAAATTATAAAGCTTCTGTTTGAAACTTTTATGGGTCAGAGCGGGATTTAATAAAGAGAAAAAAAGAAAGTGTGCCACACCTCTCTAGCTGGACCTTAGTAACCAAACAGGCTTCCTTCTCTATGACTCTGCACACATAAGACAAAACAGAAAGAATCCCACAGGCCTCTAATTTGTTTTCACTTGAAAACTCAAAGTCAGCTTTACTTTTTGAAAGGGATGGGAGATAATGACTCAAAATATAGCAGACTAGTTTTACAAACAGCCATTTGCCCAAAATGAATAATAATTTTGGATGATGAATTGTAAACAGCACTGATTTCATTTATTTTGCAACCAGTAATGCTGTTGAGGAGAGACAGGGCTGGCAAATTGTGTGAATTATCTGCAGTGTTTTTGGCCCTAATTTGGAAAGTTAGAGGAAATCCTGGCTGTGAGAAAAATAAAATGACATTTCGATGCTTGTAAAGAGCTGCATCCAGGTGGGAAGGGTTTTTTTTTTTTTTCAGGGATCTAGTTTGGTGTTTATGGGACTTCAGATGTGCCTAGGCCTGACCAACAGATCAAGTGGAATCTGCTTAGTTCTTAGAAATAAGCAGGCTTCTAAGGAACCNTTTTTTTTTTTTTTCAGGGATCTAGTTTGGTGTTTATGGGACTTCAGATGTGCCTAGGCCTGACCAACAGATCAAGTGGAATCTGCTTAGTTCTTAGAAATAAGCAGGCTTCTAAGGAACCTCGGAGCCCACTAGGCCAGTTTCCATGGCAAGGATCACCTTTGGCACAAGGTTCTGTCCATCACCAGACCTCTCCCTGCGGGGGCACTGAGCACCCTCCCGGGGAGAGTTGCCAGGTCAAATACTGTTGCTGCTTTTCAGTTGCTCAGTCATGCTCGACTCTTTGCACCCCCGGGGACTGTAGGCCCCCCGGCTCCTCTGACCATGGGATTTCCCAGGCAAGAATACTGGAGTGTCATTTCCTTCTGCAGGGAATCTTCCCGACCCAGGGATTGATCCCACGTCTCCTGCTTAGCAGGCAGATTCACTACCGCTGAGCCATCTGTGATGCCCCAACAGTAAGGTGCTATTACCTAAATGACAAAAATGTCTTATGCCTCATTGTACTCTATAGCAAGTACTATTAAATGAATTTATATTACAAATTTTACAACTACTCCTCTGTGGCTTTTCCAAGATGCCGCACACTATGAACTGGTGAACACTCCATGGAGTTTGGGAACCAATTTAAAATGCAGTGCTACCAGGCAGTTTCCAAAAAGATGTTTCAAAAACTATATGCCTCATTGTACTCTATAGCAAGTACTATTAAATGAATTTATATTACAAATTTTACAACTACTCCTCTGTGGCTTTTCCAAGATGCCGCACACTATGAACTGGTGAACACTCCATGGAGTTTGGGAACCAATTTAAAATGCAGTGCTACCAGGCAGTTTCCAAAAAGATGTTTCAAAAACTTTTTTTTTTTAAGCTGTAATTTACCACCATCCTTTATATATTATTCAGCTTACCATCTTTTTTTGGTGGTGGGGGGGAATAAAGATTTCAGAAAGCAAAACAAAATAAAAACAGGACCCCTATTATGAAGTTCTGAGAGTTATATATTCTTTTTCCTAGGCATATCGTCATGAAGAGAATTTTTAGTCAGCAGGTGCTTGGGAGACGTGTTAAGTTAATGATCGTGTTTCACTATCAAAGCAGTGGAGAGGGCTAATTAGCACTGAAAGGCTGGCTCTGGTGGCGTCTGAGAGGTTTGGTGCATACAAGGTGGCAGCTGAACATTACCAAAGCTGCCGTGAGCCTCCACTGTACACCGCCCCCCCAACTGCAGTTCCCCCAGCGCCACGATGAAAATAATAACGAACACTCCTAAGTCCTTTATAGGTTATAGAGAACCTGGGTATAGATGTGCACACACACAGCATCCCATTATATCCTCTCTAAACTCTGTGAGCAGGTCTTATTCACAAGTTCATAGAAGAGGAAATAGAGGCCAGCACAGAACACCTTACTGAACATCCAAGGTCCATCAGCTGCTTCTGTCTCCTTGATGCACAATTAGATATGCATCGTAGAAAACATGAAAACCTAGGAAGTGAGCAGCTTGAAGAGTTCTCAAGGTGAAAGCATAAATGGATGCATGAAAAATAGAAGAGAAGCCTCCTATGAGCCTCCTCTGGTGTGCCCAGATTCAAATCTCCATCTGGGGCCTGGACTCCAACTTTCACACTGGTTCCACTGCACCCAAGTCACGTAACATGCGTACAAGCAGCGAGGGGGGATCTGATAGAATCTCCATACGGTGTGAGGGAAGGTGTCACAGAGGAAGCTGGGGGTCAGGAGGCCTGACTTCCTGCCTCGGCCTTGGCCCAGAAGAGCTGTGTGCCCATGGGTATGTCGTCTCAACCGTGTGGGTCTTTGCTTTCTCACCTGACGAGTGAGAGGCTTAGAGTAGATCGAGAGGCTCAGGATCATTGTCAATGGCTTGTGGAGTCTTGGAGAGTTGGCAAGCCCATGAGATCCAGCTATAGACTCTTCTTTCAGAAAAATGCACACACACACACGCACACACAAACACACCTCATTAACAATTTCAGGGAATTCACGGATCCTCGGAAGAGTAGCTGGCCTTTGGCTAGTTAAATTTTAGCGTCTGTTTGTGCTCTAGAATTCTGTAACACATCCTCTTTCTGCAAACAGTAATTTAATATATGCATATAGTCTCATCTGTGTGTGAGAACTGAAGTATTACTATACGAACAAGTTTACTTTCATCCTGGAAAAATGCATCCTCTTGGAGTCAAAAGTTTTACTGAGGGAATGCCTGAGATTTGGCTTAGGAAGAAGTGTTATTTTAGAAGCAGGGAATAATGGGTCTAGAACATTGCCATTTAGTAACGACAAATAGCAGGCTTGCCAGGTGGCCCTAGTGGGAGAGAACCTGCTTGCCAGCAACTGAGGTGTGGGTTCTATCCCTGGGTTGGGAAGACCCCCTGGAGGAGGAATGGCAAGCCCTTCCAGTATTCTTGCCTGGAGAACCCCATAGACAAGGGAGCCTGGAGGGCTACAGTCCAGGGGGTCGAAAAGAGCTAGACATGACCGAAGGAATTTAGCAGCTGGTGGTTCAGATGGTAAAGAATCCACCTGCAATGCAGGGGACCCAGGTTCAACCCCTGGGTCGGGAAGATCCTCTGGAGAAGGGAATGGCTACCCACTTCAGTATTCTTGCCTGGAAAATTCCCTGACAGAGGAGCCTGGTGGGCTACACCAGCGTTACAAAGAGTCGGACATGACTGAGCAACTAATACACACAATGACAAATGGCAATGTGTTTAAAAATGAATTTATTATAGGTGTGAAGTTCATTTATTTCCATTTACCCATTGACTAAGAGTGGTGTACTATTAGGGATAGTCACTGATGATAAGAATAGTAGTCCGACGCTTCTTATCTGAGAAATAATACCTTAAAATGGGTTAATTTAATCCAGTTAGTTTTCAGATGAAAATTATTTAATTACTAATGACTTCTAGCTTGTCAGGTTCTGTTGGGTGTTCTCATAGTGTAACCCCAATTTAGCTAATCAGGACCCTCCTTTTAAAAATGTCACTTTGCAGTGATTTCAGAAACAGAAATAATTAAACACTTGAGTTACTAGGAATAACCTGAATAAGAAATGAATAAAAACTCTATGAAGAAAATTAGAGACTCGTTAAGACTTGAATGAATGGAGATAAATTTCATATTCCTGAATGGAAAGACTGTATATTGTGAAGATGTCAATTCTTCCCAAATTATTCTACGGAATGAATGTAATTCAAATCCACATTCCAGAGGAATTAATTTATGAATCTAATGAAATGGTTTTTTTATAGTTATTCTGGAAAAACAAACTAGGAGGGAGAGCTAAGGCAGCTAAAGATAAGCAATGTGCGATATTAAAACCTAGTATAAAGCCAGAGTAATTGAGAATTGTGCTATTGAGGTGGGAATGATAGATCAATGCAAGAGGAATGACAGTCCAAAAGCTACATGTTGAAATATGGGGAAAGAAAGTTTATTAAATAAACAGGTAAGAGTTAACAGAAAAATTTGAAGCTAGGTCTGGACCTCACAATTACACCGAAATACATTTTCTGGGAAGCATATCATTAACTGTAAAAACTGAACTCCAAAAAATGTCTTAAAAGTGAATATTTAATGATTTTGGTATTAAGTCTAGGTATAAAAATAACTAGAAGTTACAAAAGAAGAGGTTAATAGTTTTCCTGACATAAAGAATTTAAAACTGCACATAAAAAAATCCTTAAAAATTAAGAGACAAATTAAAAACTGGGATAAAATATTTGCAAAAAATGCGAACTGCAGTATGTAAGTTTTTAAAAAGAAGCATCTCATTTTAAAAATGAGGGACAGACATGAATAGAAGAGAGTTTATGAATGAAAACTACAATTTAGTCAATAATTCTTAATAAAGATGTTTAATCTCTGATGCTGGGAAAGACTGAGGGAAAGAGGAGAAGGAGCGGCAGAGGATAAGATGGCTAGATAGCATCACTGACTTGAAGGACAAGAGTCTGGGGAAACTCCCGGAGAAAAACAGGGAAGCCTAGTGTGCTGCAGCTCACGCGGTGGCAAAGAGCTGGCCACGAATCAGTGACTGAACAACAACGATCATACAAGTGCAAATTTGCAATACCAAAATATATTTTTACTATTATAGCGCCCAAATATTTTTTAAATTCATGATTTGTAAAACAGGAAAGAGTATGAAGAAAGAGCTCACTCAAATGGCTGGTAAAAATTGATAATATCTTTCTGAAAACCAATTATGCAGCACATGACAAGATCCTAAAAAGTTGTTATAACTTCCAACCCACCAAATCTTCTAGGAATCTATACTACAAATATAATCACAAATCCACTGAAGGTTTATTTACAAGANCCTCTTCACAGCGGGTAATCAGGAGATGACGGTAATGATGCTACACCCTGCCCAGTCTGGGTAGTGACCATCCTGCCTACATTCCAAACCTGAGGTTTTAGTCTGTGTTTTGTTCCAGAAATTCTCTGAGTTTTCATGAAATTAAATTAGCTGTGCATCTCATAAATTATGCTTTATTCCAAAAGACAGTTACGATGTTGGCCTCAGCTTAATAGTTTGGGCCTCTTGGGACCTGCCTTTCCTTTTTAATAGAAGAGATAATAACAGCTATCAGTTGATAAGGCAGGAGAAGACAGCTCTGCCGATGTATTAGTTCACTCCACAAATATCAATACTTGCTGGGTGTGAGGCACCGAGGAGGGTACCTTCGGGGCTACAGGAGCAAGTCAGACGGGGACCGTCTTTTAGAGAGTGACTGTAAGATGAAGTAGGAAACGATACCTGCTCTAGAAGAATAATTCCAGTCAGGCATTTAGCAGCTGAGTTAGGGTCTGAAGACTTCCCGGAAGGAAGGGCACCCCGCAGCGAGCAGCGAGGGCAGAGAGGGGTGGCGGGGCTGGTGTGGGACGCCACGCAGCCCTGAGTGTGACCCTAGAGCTAGCACACAGCGCTTGCCACCCTCAGGCGCCACCCGCAGCGCTCTGCCTGTCTCGACTGTGGTCCTTGCCAGCCTATGACATGGCTGCTGTTCCCGCCCCCATTTTACAGATGAGGAGACCGAGGCACAGCGGGGCCAAGTCACGTGGGTCAGATCACCGTAGCTGATAAGAGTTTGGCCTTGACCTGTACAGTCTGGCATCCCCATCGTGCAAGAGAGACTCTGCCCCGTCCTTCTAGACCTCTCCCCACGTGCACCCTTGAAAGGGATTTTGAATCTCTTCATCAGTCAGCTCTACCACAATTTATGGATTTCGAAGGAATCATTTTATTTAAGGGCCTTTTGTGGTTCAATTTCAATAGAATAAAGACCTAGACAAGCGCATAAATTTTGGCAGTCAAAAACAGAGCTCTATAATCTATTCCTGTAACCCTTTCATGAACCTAAACAAGCTAACTGGTACACCCTTTTCCTGAAATTCCCTGATTTCTGACATTTAGTCGTAAAATCTTTTGATAAAAAAATATAAAAACCTCATACTGCCAAAAAAAAGAAAATTCTGTATTTTAGACTGTCGTGAATTGTTTAAGCCTCATAATGAGAAACTTTTATGGCTTCAATAATTGAAGTGCGTGTTTCTCAGAATCCATCTACTCATCTCGACCTTTTGTTAGACCTTCAAACAAATCATGAAACCGATTGGCTTGAGTTTCTCTGCACCTCTTTCTCCTCCATCACAGGGTGATGGGATGTGCACAGAGCTGTCCAGGCTCCGCTCTCGCATTGTGGGGAACTGACTGAGGCAAGTCTGCTAGCCTCCCTGGACCTCAGTCTCTTTCCTAACTTCAAATCCCTTGACGCCGTTTCCATGCCTTTTGTTCAGTTACTCTTTAAACCAGTTACGATGAGTAGCATAGTGAAGCCATTGCCACAGTGAGCAAAAGGACAGACAGATAGTCTGGTCATCAGCTTCATCAGTCGTCATCAATTCCATCATCAGTTTCATCCAGCAATATTTAACAAATGCTTCTTAAGCTCTTACTGTGTACAGGATAAATGTTTGTGCTTCACTCTCCAGCGTTACTAATAACTACAGTGTTAAATTCTCAGCTNAGAGAGTTTCTCTGATTCCCTGCGCTGTGCAACGGCTCCTTGTGGTTACCCGTTTTATACGTAGCAGTTTATCTCTATCATCCCATTCCGCTGACATGCCCCTCTCCTCCCGCGCCTCTCTGTGGCAACAGTTCTGGGTCTGTGAGTGTTTCCGTTTGGCATATGTATTCATTCGTGTTGTTGTTTTGAGTCCACATGTAACTGATCTCCTACGGCGCGTGTGTCTCTCTCTGACTGGTTTCACTCAGCCTAATGCGTTTGCGTCCCATTCTTTGCGTGTGTGTGACTGAGTAACATTCCATTGTGCGCGTGTGTGTACACACACAGCACGTCTTCTTCATCCATCTCTAGACAGGCAGCTTGCCTCCGAGCCTCGGCTGTCATAATCAGTGCTGCTGGGGACAGCAGGGCGTGTGTGGCCTTTCAGGCTGCCGTCTCCATTTTCCCCGGGTGTGTGCCCCCGAGTCGTGACTTTTAGTTCTGTGAGGACCCTCCACCCTGCTCTCCAGGGGCGCTGCCCAGGCCGCTTTCCCCCAGCAGCGCGCAGGCCCGTCTTTGCCCTCCCCCCAGCACCGGGAGGCCGGGCTCTCCAGCCTTCGGGTCGGCCGGCCGCCCCTGCCCCTGCTCCCCTGCTCTCCCCTCCTTTGCGATGAGCTCGTTACCTGAGCCCGTCGTGCTGTTCGCCCCCGGGTGCGCCCCCCCCTGCTCTGCGAGCCCGGCTCCTCCCTCGGGACGCGATCGGGCCCCCCCCTCTGTCCCGTGTCCTCAGGGACCGGGTCCTTTCCCCCACGCTTCCAGGCCTCTCCGTTGCCTGCCGCTCATGCTGCCTGCCTTGTACTGCTCTCCCTGTGTGTGATCTCTCTCTCACTGGTGCTTCGGGATGGAGACCAGACCCCCACCCCCACCCCACCCCGCACAACTGTCTGTGTGTCTCCCCCCCCTGCTCTGCGAGCCCGGCTCCTCCCTCGGGACGCGATCGGGCCCCCCCCTCTGTCCCGTGTCCTCAGGGACCGGGTCCTTTCCCCCACGCTTCCAGGCCTCTCCGTTGCCTGCCGCTCATGCTGCCTGCCTTGTACTGCTCTCCCTGTGTGTGATCTCTCTCTCACTGGTGCTTCGGGATGGAGACCAGACCCCCACCCCCACCCCACCCCGCACAACTGTCTGTGTGTCGTGCAAGTCTCACGTCCTGTGTGCACGCAGGAGGATGGAAATTCCTGTAGTCATGATAGTCAACCTCTCACATCAAGCTCAGGGAGTCAGCAGATCGCTCACGGATCCACTGAAGCCGCATTACTCAGAAACCCGCCTCCCTGGAGCCTGACCACGCGCACTCACAGATCGCAGTGGCCGGTCGTCAGCATGGATGGCCACAGCCACTCCTCTCCCCCGACTGCCGGCTCTGGCCTTTGCAAAGCACCTCCCATCTGGAAGGTTATTTCTGTCTCTGAAGTTGAGCTGACCTTCTGACTTTGACCAAAGAACAAAGCAAAAAGTAGCAAGTCATCAAGCTTGCGTGTGACCTTGAAAACTCCCACCCCACAAAGGATTCCACTGGGAACCGTACCTTTTGCCCCGTTAGGCCCCAGGTTTCCGTCCTGTTGCTGTGCAGTCGCTGGGCTGTGTCCGACTCTTTGCAGCTCCATGGACTGCAGCACACCAGGCTTCCCTGTCCTTCACTATCTCCCGGAGCTTCCTCAAACTCATGCCCATTGAGTCAGTAATGCCATCCAACCATCATCTCTTGAGTTTTTGTCCTACTGCGTACAAATAGGAGATGTGGTTTGAGATGCTTCTTTTGAAAATATTTTATTATTTGTTTCAAATTTGGGTTTAGTTGCTCCAGAATGCTGTGATAGTTTCCGCTCTTCTCGGACTCCCGTTTAGCTCACCACAGAGTACTGAGCAGAGTCCCCCTGCTGTGCCTTAGGGCCTCATTAGTCATCTGTTTTACATGGAAGATGCTTCTTTAGCCGCAGTCTTGCTGCATCTTAAAGTTCTACACATCAACAGAAAGGGTCTTAAAAGCAGACCATAACTTGTGATGATCAGCCTGCCTCTGAAACCATGTTCTGTTTTGTCTCTCCTAATTTCCTGAATGTAATCCTGGAGTCTCCTCTTGCCTTCTCTCCTACCCACTGTATGGAAACAAGCCCTGTATTTGCCAAACAGCAAATCGGCTTCTCCCTCACAGTATATGTATTTCACTTCTGTGCTACTGCTGTATCCCAGTGACATTTTCTTTCATGGAAAATGACCATTGCTTCCAGGAGTATATGGCTTTTTTTCCCCAGATGCATGATGTTTTTAAAAAATGAAACTTCATTTCAGATAAAATGATCTCCAGTTTTATAAAACGGAATTTATTTTTATGGTTCTGTGGCTGTTCATCATTTTAAAACCTATTAGTGGTAACAGGTCAGCTTGAAAAATGAGGAGGTTTAAATTCAGCTTGGAATACCTCGTGATAGATTCCAAAACTGTGCCAGTAAAACTGTGTTTGAATGATTCTTGAATTTATTTTTTAGGGGCTAGCTTTTTCCTTTAAGTGTGTGTTCAGTCAAGCACAGTTATTTGGATTCTAGTCGACACGTAAGACAGCCAGGTTCACTTGTAACACAGACATATCGTTCTTGGGGCCTTTACTCCAGATAATGACCTAAAGTGCTGTGTCTCCTTCTCCTGGCTGAGAGAAGGAATCGCATCTTATAAGCATTTTATTTCATATTGTGTTCATATTGCCTGTCACCTCTTACTGATTCTCAGACTCCAAGAATACCTGCAACAAGGGCAAAGACTAATAGAGTTTTGCCGAGAAAACACACTGGTCACAGCAAACACCCTCATCCAACAACACAAGACAAGACTCTACACGTGGACATCACCAGATGCTCAACACCGAAATCAGATTGACTATATTCTTTGCAACCAAAGATGGAGAAGCTCTATACAGTCAGCAGAAACAAGACTGGGAGCTGACTGTGGCTCAGATCATGAGCTCCTTATTGCCAAATTCAGACTTAAATTGAAGAAAGTAGGGAAAACCGCTAGACCATTCTGGTATGACCTAAATCAAATTCCTTATGATTCTACAGTGGAAGTGAGAAATAGATTTAAGGGCCTAGATCTGATAGACAGAGTGCCTAATGAACTATGGATGGAGGTTCATGACATTGTATAAGAGACAGGGATCAAGACCATCCCCATGGAAAAGAAATGCAAAAAAGCAAAATGGCTGTCTGGGGAG